>JAJPUD010015940.1:0-35656 GCA_023553655.1 Myrmecobius fasciatus | reverse complement strand
GTTCCCGGCCCTTAGGCACACCGGCGCGCGGCCGCCGGCCCCCACCCTTACCCCCACAACTCTCAGCTGAGGGGCGCGGGCCTCCTTCCTCCTTCCCTTCTCTTTTCAACGAGATTAGTCAGGTTCAGGGTTTAAGGCTTGCCCCCCCAAGAATTGTCACCTCAAGTTATGAGGGGGGGAGGGGAGAGGAGCCATTCTATCTGATTTCCTTTGGTCCGGATAACCAAGAAACAGCAGGTGGCAGGGTGGGGCATTTATTAAAGACTCTCCTTGCTGTGTCTTCCTGGGGGAGGAAGAGGAGGAAAAGGGAGTGGCCCGGAGTATGAGGGGGTCACATCGAATTTAAAGGCCTTTTCCTCATAGGTTTAGCTTGAGGCCAGCCAGCATCGAGGTCCCCCCCCCCTTGATTCAAGGTCTGAAAGGTGCTTCTGAATCCTAGTGCAGCTTTGGAGATGGGCCCTTGGGGTCTAAAATCTAGGGACAGTTGAGGGTTCTAGCATAACGCCCTGATTCATCTCATTTTCTTCTTAGATCTTGGAGGTCAGGTAGGTTCGACAGTAGTGGGAAGGATGAGATAAGGGAAGAGCTTCCCCGGTTGCTGATAGTCTTTCCTCTTTTCTCTAAGTCAGTTTCAAACCCAATTTCTATTCTCCCTTTGGACTTGGGGCAAGAAACATCTTTTTGGTTTTCTGAAGAGATCGAGATTCTTGGCACACGAGCTTATTAAAGATCCCATGGCACTTTGTTCAGGATTTGACGGCATCAGTTGAAGCCCAGAAGTATGTCTCTGTAGGGGGCCACCTAAATTTCCCCTCAGGTTCCCCATCTAAAGCAACTGTGCCAATTCTTCTATGAATGTACAGAGGTGACTGCTTTTGGGTGGTGGATAATTTTACTTTGTAAAATGTTTAGATATATTCAGGATGAGAATATAATTATTAATTAGCTCATAATTACAATTAATATATTAATCACCATATAACTAGCAGGTTTTATATATATATATCATAGTCTAGTATAGTCTATTTTTTATTCCAAAATTACATTCAGTAACTTTTAGTGCATGTACATAGTATGGTTTTTCTCAACTTGAATTATTTATGTATTGTACAACCATAAAATTGTCTGGTGGTTAAGATTCAATAATCAATTCAGTTGGACCAATTTAATTACTGATTATTTGATTCAATAAAATATTTTAAATTATTGATTCTTTAAAGAAAATAAGTATATTTGATGGTTGAACATTAGTAATTGTAGCTAAAAACCTGTAAATTTAAAGTAGCTTTCTAATTGTTAAAAAAAAAAAAATCAAATGAATTGTATAGAGGAAAGGAAGCCTTTACCTGAGTCATTTCAGTTTTAACTAACACAAGATCTGAAACAGAAATACTAGATGTCAGCCAGAAGAGCATTGTGTCTTATCTAACACCTTCTTTGATGTCCCCTCAAGCAGTTAGGGATTTCCCTAGACACATCCCCACTTTGTTTTAGTAATTCATTATGACATCATCCTTGAATTTATCTAACTTCTTGAACTTAGTTGTTTTCATTTTCTACTTGGAGAAGCAGCATGACATAATGGAATAGCAGTTTGGCAGTCAGGAGGCCTAGCCCTCTAGTTCTGTCACTGGATATTATACCTTGGGCAAATCACGTTATCTCAGACCCCAGTTTCCTCATCTGTCAAATGTGAATAGAGTAGGGCAAGAGGGATCTATCTCTAAGATCTCTTCCAATTTTAACATTTTCTGATTCTATTTCTCCAGTTAGCATTCCTTCCTCTCTGCTTCCTTCTCTGGCTCAGCTGGGGGTACACCAGCTGTGTTCCGGCCCTCTTCTTTTCTTCCTCTACTTCCATTCTTAGGGCCACAAGCATCATCTCAATGTGCATAATTCCCAAATCTCTCGCTCCCGCTCATGCTTTTCTGACTTCTAGTACCTTGCCTTCAGTTATCTTTGAACACACCAGATAGCCCATCAGACCCTCAAACTCAACTTGTTGAACAGCTTGGCAGGACTTTTGCTAGCAGATCATGTACCTAAGGAACTAATTGAGCCTGCTCAGTCACAGGATCCAGTCAGGAGTGAGAAGCTGCATGCTAGAGTGGAGAGTGCTGTGCTTAAGAAAGACTCGATTCAAATCTCACTTGTTACCTTTGTGACCCTAAGCCATCATCTCCCTGTAAAATGGGAATCTTCATACCTATTGGACCTGCCTCAAAATAGAGGTAGTGGTTGTAGAGATCAGGTGAAATAATGCAGGGGAAGTGCTATATAAACATTAGTTGTTATTCTGTTGGAGTCCTCCTAGCTTGGGATCTGTCAGAGCTTGAGTTCTGCTTGCATGGTTTTGGGGGTCTCAGTGTAAGGTGTCTTGCTCTTAAAAAAGAAAACTAGAAAGGCCATTTAAACTGTTGGCCTGTCAGAATAATAGCACTTTAGGAATTACAAAGTGGGATATTTTTTTTGGTCCTCTGAATGAGGAAACAGTATCAGAGAAGCCTGCTAGTGTGCTCCAGGCTGTGAGGGTTAGGAGATGGAAGTTCTCTGGTTTTAAACCCAGGTTTCCTAATCTCATGTCTTAGAGCTTTCACCATTGTACTGCGCTGCTTTTCTAAGAAAGTCAGGAAAACAAGCTTATCATCTGTTCTTTAGAATGCCAGACTTGGCAGTTGTAGAATGGTCCTCTCCTCCCCCACCTCCGTAACTACAAGTATTGGTCACAAATGGGAGGTATTTAGGGGCAGATTTGAGTCCCCGTAGCCGTTTGTCAGAGAACTGATTTGACCAGAGCCCACACTCCCTCACACATTTCCCAAGCTGCGCCGTCGCCGCCATTACCTGAGAATGGGAGTGGTTGGTCTGCTAGAGCAGTTGGTTTACAAGTGGGCTTCTAGTTTTCATTGTTGAGTTTTAGGCTTTGAAAACAGGTATGAGTTTTGCCAGCTTCTAGGTGAGGGGTTCTTAACCTTTGTCGTGGACCTCTTGGGCAATCTGGTGAAACCTCTGAATCCCTCCCCGGCATCTTGTTTTTAGAATGCATGATGTAAACTATATAGGATTACCAAGGAATTCGATTATATTGAAGTCCAATTATCAAAATAATCAAAAAAGAAAGAAAGCCAAGTTCAGACTCTTGGTTAAGAACCCTTGCCCTAGTTGATCTCTAGCACCAGGTGTTGGCTTTCAGGTCTAATAGCTCACTCATAAATTCATTCAGACCCCAGAAATCACACTTGTGTCCTGGGCATGGGTGCTGCAGACTTAGGTGGCCAAAAGCAATCTTAGAATTGGAACCCAAAGCCCAGAATGGCAGAAGGGGACGTTGTGGGAGCCCCACCTGATCACCTCTGGGTACACCAGGAAGGTGTCTACCGGGATGAATACCAGCGAACATGGATTGCATTTGTGGAAGAGGTAACTCTTGATTTTCTCTTAACTTGGTTTCTATCCATTTTCAGTCTTTGGGGAGGGTCTGGTTTCAGTGTTTACAATTATTTCCCCATAGGAGACCAGTTTCGTTAGGGCTCGAGTGCAGCAGGTACAGGTACCCCTAAGTGATGCAGTCAGGCCCAGTCATCTCCCTCCCTCACAGCTACCACTAATGTGGCAGCTGTACCCTGAAGAGCACTACCTGGATAACAGCTCTAGGATATGGGAGATAGAGCACCACTTAATGGTATGTATTATGGCTAATTGTTCCCTATTTGATCTCACCCCCTCCAGGAGAGAGGGGGAGAGAGAGAGCGCTCTATTCTTTTTTCTCTTTGTTTAACAGGTCAGGGGAGTTGAGGAGCTGTTGCTTAAGCTCTTGCCTGACGATTAATCTGGTAAATACTGATATTCTCTCTTTCCCCTTTCTATACTTTTTATGCTTGCACTCGGTTATGGAGTTTTAATGATAATATTTGTTTTCCAGGTGCTGGGATTCTAGGAAGATATGTCCATTTGTTGTGTACATTATATGGGAATCACTTCACCCAGCACTGAAGTGCATCTACCTTTGGGGGGAAAAGTGAAAACTGTTCAAGAACACAGCACAACAGTTTAGGAAGGAAAGTGAAGAATACTGTAAAACCGCAGGGGGAATGTTAGGTAGATACAAGGCAAGTCCAGAGGTGGTCATTGAGTCAGGACACCTAGCTTAAAACCTCTGACTCTTGGAAAGTGCCATGGAATCTTTAATGGACATCGTCGGTCAGAACCTCCGTTTGACATCCTCACACAAAAAGCAGCACCTCCAGAAAAGATGCCCTGATCACCAAGGACTTGGTACTGACTTAGAAGGGAGCCTTCAGCAGTCAACATGTTTTGTTTTGTTTTTTTCCCCTCCCACCCTTCCCCGAACTTTGCATTCCTCTTTCTCCCTTCATAAAAACATCCTAGTTTTTGCTTGCATGTCTTCCATTCCAGCACTGGTATACTTGGATCTACTGAAAACTTAGGAGTTCTGAGAAAGGGCACCACCCAGGTTGGCTGCAGTCTTCAAGGACCTTTCCCCTTTCAGAAATGCCACATGTCTTCAAAGTCTCAGGGAGTTTTAAAATTCAATCTCTGTTTACCATATTTTATCTTTAAATACCGAACTACTTTCGTGGAAACTTCCAAAAATATTCGTAGGTGTTCATAGGTACTTTTGCCCAGGTAATAGCATTTCAGTTGTTGTCAGTTCTCAGGGACGAAATTGATTGCCCTGGTAAAGAGCTTCCTGAGATAAAGCCTAAATAGCAGGGATAGTTTGATTACCTTTGAAATGAAGGGAAATCCTGGGGGATGGAGGATCTTCTTGCTTTTTGGAAAGCCTTTCTGTGCTACTGTTAACAGTTCTGAAAGTAAATATAAACTATTGTTTTCCCTAATTGAGTGAGGTTGGTACTATAAATACAGTCTGCTAATCTTGTAAAATGGCCAGAGAGTTTTGTAATTACTCTAGTGTAACTACTTTCCAGTGGTGAAGGGGTACCAAGTAATAACCTTAGATAAAAATCCCTAAGTCTCAGAATGGTTAAGGGTAGAAATTAGAGCAAAAGTAGAGCTTATGAGCCAGAAAAGATTTTTTTATGAGAAAGCAAAATAAACACTCTATAATCATATTTTTTTTTCTTGTTTTAGTTTTAATGGATATGCCCCAGAAGGATCCCTGCCAGAAACAAGCCTGTGAAATACAGAAATGCTTGCAAGGTACTTAACATATGGTGCTTTATTCTAGTGATTTTTTTTTTCCATTTTGTGTATGAGCTTCAAGAGTCAGACCATCCATCTGCAAGTTAACATTTAACTTGTCTCATAGTAATATCCAATCTCTGCACTTTTTCTTTCACTGGCTTTATTACCAGTGTAAACTAAGGATGATTCTCTTTATGGCTTAAAAAATATAGTGACAAGTTGTACTTTTTTCAACTACATTTTATAAAGCATGATGTTAGTGGGAAAAGCACTGGATTTAGAGTCAGAGGGCCTGAGTTCAAATTCTGGCCCTAAGGCTTCCTAACTAAAGGGCATTAGACAAGATGCCTAACTACCGCCCGCAGCAATAAAAGGGAGGCTTTTATTAGATGAGCCTTAAGGTCCCATCCAGTTTAGCTTTTACCCTATGGTGTTAAAAGGGGAGAGTTGGTTTTAAATGGGTCACAGACTGTGCTTGATAAATCAATCACCTGAATGTAGGTGGAAGGGGTTCTAGTAGAAAGCTTAGAGTTCTAGATACCCACCTCAGCTGCTGCGGAAAGATAATATTACTGTCCAACTGCTAAAGAATGTCCATAGTAGGGAATTATAGTCGCGAAGCTGAATTGAAAGAAGGCCCCTCTAAAGAGTTTACTTGCCTTCTTGGGTCTGATTGTCATCCTCTTTGTACTCAAACTGCCTTCTCTCAAGTGGGAAACTGTGATATTGGAATCCCATCACAAGTACAAAGCAGATGAGAACCGGTATAGAAGTTTTATTTTTATTAAATGATTTAAGTCTTAAGCTTTTTTTCTGAAATCTGACATGAGTTATATAAGACTTTTAGAAAGAATTCATTTTATTAACCCTTTAGGAGAAATTTTAAGCCCTTAATTTACTCACCCCCTTGCCCCTCAATTTTGAGAAGGTAAGAAAACTGTTTTTCCCATATTTATTTTTACTCTATAACGTATGTATTTGTATACATGTACACATGATATATGCATGTCCATGCATACATACACGTGAGAGTGTGTGTTTGATGTATGAATACACACACTTTGAAATAACAATCACATAACCAGGACAGACAGACCAAGAATTAAAGCAGTATTAACCCCTATTCCTGGCTGGGTTGAAGGGCAAGGAAGTGGGGGAGAAGAAAATGGAGAGCTAGTCACCATCCCCTAGAGCTACCTTTCACTGCCCTTTAATATATAAGGGAGCTAGAAAGAGCCAGTAGAGCTGCAGCAGCTTCAAGTCCTTTCTCTAAAGCACAAGAATGTTCTGGTCACTTCCATGATAATTTGAAAAAAAAAATGTTAACTTTCAGTTAGAGGTTGGTGAAGATAAAGATATAATTTTTTTCCCATTAAAGTTCATGGGCCCCTTGAAATCTATCTACATAACTCCCAAGGGGCTCCCTAGATTAAGACCCTCTTCTCTAGAACAAAAATATGCTTAATTCAAGACTTAGATCTGAGACCTGAAAGAAAGTAATACTAAGTGGTATTATACTAATACCAAAATACTATCTTTCAGTCATTTTGTAAGTCATATTTTCTCCTGTTTAGTGCACTTACCAAGGACTGTAAAATTGCTGAAGGGATAAATCTTGGGCTGTCCCATTTAATAATAAAATTAATTTCTGTGCAGTTCCGAGTAAATTGCTGGTTTTTAGTAGAGGTAAAAATCTCATGTTCATGAAAATTGAAATTCAAGCCTGTCGATACAGTATTTCCTGAAGAAGGACTTGAGATTTTACTGCCTCACCCCCTCCCCCAGATATACAGATAAATTAAACAACAAAACAGTAAATAGAGGAAGATCAATTTATATTGTCCAAGATACCCTGCAGAGTTAATAAATGACTATCTAGATGGCTCAGAATACTAGTACGTGGTGAAAATTTTGCCTCTTTTTCTTGCAGATTTCAGTTTCAATTATTGATGAACTAAATCTGATAACAGATTAAGCTACAGAAATAACTGATCTAGCCTAGCTTAGAACCTTCCCCTAGATTAGATTCCTCCCTCATTTCATTTTCCATCCCCCTGCTTCATATCTTAAAGGGCCCAATCGTTCTCCTACTAATTTTGGTCAGTGGGCATGGGAAAAACCTCCCTTTCCCTTTACTGTTTCTAATGGGTTATGCTAGCTCTCTAAGTTTACAAAAGGGGAAGTTTTCAAATCACTAACCTTTAAGAAAAAAAAAACTTGATCAGTTTACTTTCTCTCATAGAATTAGTCTTTGTTTTTCAGCCAACAACTACATGGAGTCTAAGTGTGAGGCTGTCATCCAAGAGTTGCGTAGGTGCTGTGCTCAGTACCCCAAAGGGAGATCTGTTGTCTGTTCAGGATTTGAGAAGGAAGATGAAGAAAGGCAGAAGCTTAAATCTGCATCACAGTGAATTTCTGCTCCATGTTTTTCATCCAGGAGATTTTATTTGGTCTCCTGAACAGGTTATATCTCAGGTAGTCAACAAAAGCCAAATGGAAATTTACCTATAGGTTTACTATGAATAGGCAAAAGAATAGAAAGATAGAAACAAATCTAGCTTGAAACAATTTATTAAAAGAGAAAAATGTCTTTGTTTCAATGTTAACTTTAAAAAAAATGGCCTGTTTAAAATAAACATGTTTTCAATGCAGATATTTTGGTCTGGTACTGAATGGTCTCTTCATTAGGATTTCCTTGATTTTAGCAGCTCGTTAATTATACTGTAATAAGGGAATACCTTCCAGGGAGGCAGTGTCACAGTGGGGAAAGCACTGGATTTGAAGTCACAGGACCTCGGTAGAGATTCCAGCTTTTCTACTCACTGTATGGCTTTGGGCCAGACAGTGAGGCTGAAATGAGGGAGTTGGATTAGATCAGTGGTTCTTCCAAGTGTGGTCCAGGGACCCCTGGGGTACCCTGAGACCCTTTTTAGAAGGTCCTAGAGGTTAAGACTATTTTCAGAATCCTGAAATAATTTCTAATACAGTAAATACTGATAGATATAACCCACATAATCCAAAGCTCTTTAGTCATCCTCAGTAAGAATATAAAGGAATCTTGAGAATAAAAAGTTTGAGAACTGCTAGATTAGATGATCTCTCCCGTCCCTTCTGGCTCTAAATCTGTGGTTCTTTCAGCAGTATCTCACAAACATTAATCTTTCTGAATGTTTGTGAGGTGCAATAATGCTGTGATGAATTTTTTTTTTATCTCTTCGATGTGGCTCTTCCATCAACCTAGCCATGCTTTTTCAATCTCTAATTTTCGTCTGTTTTCCCAAGAAATCCTTTATGGATGATCTGCACAATGTGCTAGAAATTGTTTTAATAATGGATGCCAGTACAATACTTGGGTTAATTCATTTTCATCACATGACTGGCCCACCTCTTCCAGTCATATATGTCTTTGATGCCATTTATTTATACACCAGTCATCTGGAAAGAAACCAGCCTCCTTCCACCTACCATACATCTTTTCCATTAATTTTTTGAAACATCTGTGGTTTTGATTATTTTGAGATTGTTGTTTTATGGGATTTGTAGTCATGTCGTAGCACTGAGAAAATTGTTGGTGATGGGTCGGTGACATATGGAGTGCTGGATTTAAGAGTCAGGAAACTTGAGTTTAAATCCTGCCTCAGTCACTTAAAATCACTTGGCACCTCAGCCTCAGTTTCTTCATCTTTTTCAAACTGGGGATATGAACACATATCTCAAAGGATTGTTGTGAGTATTGAAATAACATAAACTGTTTTGCAAACCTTTTGCAATTTAGGATTTTTGAAAATGTTGCTTATTTTCCCAAATGAAAACTAGCTCATTCTGTTCACATCTGGAATAGCATTGTTGGTCAACTGCAGCACTTGTTTGTAATAACTCAGTGGACTCCATCCAATTGCATTTCATAACCTAAGCAATGTCAATTTTTCAGTCACTTTAAAAAATTTTTTCTTTATTATTTCCTAGGCCATCATCCCTATGAATAGCTGTAGATATTATTGAGGAAGCCCTGTTGTGTTCTGAGATCAGGTACAGCACAACAGAGGTGTCTCAGGAAGCAACACTCCCCAAATGTAGTTGAACCAGTTAAAAATGTAATTGGGAAATAGTTAACAAAATAAAAATCCAATGGAACATAGATAATATAACATCTTCAAATTTAAGTCAACATACAGCCCGCCCCTGTTTCTAGTTGAGGTTGACACTACTACAATACAATATGGTTGACCAGAGCTTCTGAAGAAACTCATCGTCTAGCTTATTTCCTACACATTTTTAGTTGCACTGTAAGCAGGATATCCTCCACAACACTATCAAACATCTTTGACAAGTATGTCACCTATTTTTATATCTTGTTTCATAATAATACTCTGAGCATTAAAAATCTTTTTGGAATTTCATAAAAACATCAACATGTACCTGGGAGTCACCTTGTCACCGGAAAACCTAAATTTTAAGGCTATATTTTGTTTCACCAAAGCAAATGCATTTTTTTCCTTGATCAGACAATAAACAGGTTTTTTGTTTTTTTTAAAATATGTATCAGTCACTTGTCATTGTAAGTCTACTACAGAAAAGTACAAAAGCTGTTTCTCCTGTTTTTATCCCAATATACAGGTTTATTTTATAAAGAATAAAAAAATTGGACATGAGTTAATTACTTATGTCTCAGTGATCCATTTTTGTTAGTACCACTGTCCATGATCTTTTTTTACATTCTTTTAGAATGTTCAATTTAAGATGTCTTGATTTTGCTCTTTTTTAAGATGTCTTAAAGATGGATCCCTGGCTGCCTTTAAAATTCTATTGCTTCTAGATCTTTTCTTCACCCGGTATTTGGTCAGATACAAATACTCCACAGCTCCATATTTTTATTAAGTACCATTTCCACTTCCTTCCACAACACTTTGTTTATTGTAGTGAAGAGTTCAAATGGT
Source organism: Myrmecobius fasciatus (assembly GCA_023553655.1). NCBI lineage: Eukaryota > Metazoa > Chordata > Mammalia > Dasyuromorphia > Myrmecobiidae > Myrmecobius > Myrmecobius fasciatus. The sequence continues at coordinate 25,550 of JAJPUD010015940.1, read as the reverse complement.
CCATGGTCATCAATGATGAGAATATATTGCCTTGAGAACTATTGAAAATCTCTACCATTTCACACCTATTTATCATTCTTTCAGTTTTCATTGTGAAATTCTTTGATTTAGTTGGCTCTCAAACCAAGACTTCTGCACAATTATTTTCTCCTTCACCATATTTTATTTTGTGAGGTCACATAAGCTGTAATATTCAACCATCTTTCTCTTGAAATGTTTTGCAAATGAACTTCTACTCTTTCGTAGACCTTTACTGCAGTGGCTCTCATTTTCTTGGTAAGCAAATCAAGTGTTTGTGTTAACTGTTACAGTGGTTAAAATTCTTATATGGAATTGTGGTGATTGGTATCAAAGGCTTTACTTTCATTAGTTTCCTGTTTTTCAGGCAACTACCCTAATTTTGCATTGATTTTGACTTTTGCTCTAACTGGTCTATTATCTGATTATGCACAGACAGCATATTCTGAAATTACTCCTCCATAAATAAGCCATTTCCTACTAAAATAACAATTTCATTAAAAAAAAATCAGTCCTCTCCACTTCTAGCTCCTTCCAACTCTTTGGGAGGCAATGTGGTACAGTGTAAATCCCATGAAAAATTTCTTGCCTCTGGGCACATGATAAAACAAATTCTCCCAACTCCTTTATTTGTGTACCCCCCCCCTCGAATTTGAACTCCTTTCAAATAAAGGAGTTAAAAATATATAAGCCACTGTTTCACTTAGTTGTACCTTGTATGTGTTGCTGATATCACATACAGGAGTTATGTCTATGGATATAGATCAGTTAGTCTAGTGTATTAATTTGTTGGTCACTGGATGAAAGATTTCACATTTCAAGTACCGACAATATTTGTTACTTCTTTTAACACCTGCCCCCCTTTCTGCCATTGTCATTATGGACTTGAAGGAAGTGACTGTATGAGGCTCAGAGCCATTTGGGTATGTATCGGTTTCATGGATTTCAGTGGTCAAAATACTCATTTGGAAGGTCAGGAGGTTGAGTATTCCAGGCATAGGGAACCACATGAGCAAAGGTTGAAAGGAAACTATGGAATCTATTCTAGGGAACCAGGTGAGTAATCTATTCATTAAGATCTCTAAAAAAATTTTATTTCAACTTTAAGGTACTAAGATTTCACAGAATTGCCATCAGAAGGCTTCTTGTGAGAAATCTAATCTTCTCCCTCCCCAAAAAGGAATATCTACTACAACACATCCGAGATTTATTAATTGTACCATATGAAAGAATTCATCAAATCACTTATATCCAAAGGAATGTAAATCAAAACAACCAAGGTTTCAAACAAGCACACAAATACATTGTTGATGGTGCTAGGGATGGTCTGACCATTCTAAAAACTTTGTCATTTTGCTCTAAAATTAACAAAATGTCCATATCCTTTGACCCAGAGAGCTCATGCACAGCATGTCTTTCCAGTGAGGTCAGGCATAAAGAAAAAGGTTCGTATCTACCAAAATGTTCAGAGCAATAGTTTTTGTAATATCTCAACATTAGAAATAAAGTAGGTACTTAGTGATTCGAAAAGGACTAAACACACACACACACACAAATGGGATAATTGAACCATAAGATGAAGGGATTGAGAGAAAACTGGAGAGATGAGAGTAGCAAGCAAAACTATATTCAGTGATTCCAATAATATAAATAAAAAGAAGCAACATTGTTGTATTGATGAAGTTTGGCCCCAGAGAAGACTTGAGAGAATACACCTTCCCTTCATTGCAGAGGTGAGGATCTGTGGGGGTGGAGTATTGAATTTCAGATCAGATTTAGTCTATGTGATGGTTTTACTCTAAATATTCTTTTTTATTTTTCTAGTGTTGGTTAAAAAGAGAAGTCTTGATTCCTGAGGGGAGCATATATTTGGAAATGAGTGATGTAAAAGTCAAAAGAATCAAAAGATTTAATGGTTGTAGAACATGTGGCGTGTAGAACATGTAGCTGCACCCGGTGAAGTTGGATTTTTAAAAAAATTTATTATTGGTTATAGAACTATAAGATATGAACTTCAACTGTCTGTGCTTATAACTCTAAAGCACAATTTAAAATTTGATTATATACTTAACCATTAATAAACCAAATGTATGAAACAAGGGACAAAAATCTTGCTTTACTGCCCCCAGCAGTAATAAGAAACAAATAACAAAAGAATTAAATACTCTTGTGTTCTCCAAACCTATCCAAAATTCTGCCATTTTTGTCCCTGCTCAAGTACTGAAGTATCAGTATCAAGAGGTATCAGGGGTGTGTTCATAAGTGAGAGTTGGCTGATCTGAGCTTTAAAAGCAGGTTTATTTCAGCACTGAATGATACTTTACCAATGCTTTAACCATTTGGGTTTTGGTTTTTTTAGTCTTTTTTTTTTTAAATTTTCTCAAAAGGCATAGCTTTGACTCCAATTGTCAAGGTGAACAAAGGATAGTGAGAGTTCACGTTTCTTTCGATAGCAATAAAGGACTTTTTGAACATTATCTCATTTTACAAATGAGCTAAGCTCAGGTGAAGTGGATGATTCAGAGGAGTGGCTAAGGCCATGGTCACACAGCTAGGAAATGAAAAGCTGGATTTCAATCTTTTGTCTTCTGAGGAGGGAGAGAGAGAGGATGGAAAAACCAAAGGTTTTTGAGTATGGAGGAGACATGAGTATCTTTGTAGGTAGTAGGAAATGAGTCAATAGGGAGACATTGAAGAAGGAGAATGGTGGAGGGGCGTCTGCTAAAGGAGATGATATGGGATGGGATGGGCTTGTGCAGGTAGAAGGAGAAGGACCATCTCTTCATGTGAGTTGGGGAGGTGGAGGAAACTAGAGGATCTGCTAAAGAAGCTCTTCCAATGATTATCATTGAGAGTGCCGTGGACCATCACTGCAATTACAAACAAAAATAAAAACGCAGGGCCTGTCCCCAAGCAACTCCCAATCTAAGAAGAGAGACCACAGACAGACCACTATCTACAGTATATCTATGGAGAACATTGGCAGTGCTTTCATAAGGAAGGCACTAGCAGTTTGGGAATCAGGAAAAACTTCTTGTAGGGGTTGGGATTTTAGCTGATGCCTGAGAGGCCAGGAGATAGAGATGAGGAGAGAGTTCCAAGCATGCATGGGGTACAACTGGTAAAAGTGGGAGTGTCCTGGGTCCAGCAGTGAAACTAGTGTCATTGAGAGCATATGGAAAGGGAGGAAGGGAGTAGGTTACAAAGACTAAAAACCAATCAATCCTGTAAACAGTAGGGAGCCACTACAGCTTACTGTGTGGGGAGGCAACAGAGTCAGATCATAGTGGAGTGAGTGCTAGGCCTGCAGTCAGGAAAGTCCAGATTCAAGTATGGCCTCTGACACTAGTGTGATTCTGAAGAAGTCACTTTACCTTTAGGATCACAATAGCTCCCACCTGCCAGGGTGATTGTGAGGATCAAATGAGATTTATAAATGCTTTGCAAACTGATATAAAATGCTAGCTATTGAAAGGGGGTGAGGAAATGACATGGTTAGGTCAGCCCTTTAGCAAAGTCATTTTAGTAATTTAGCAGGGGATGGATTGCAGTGAGGAGACCAGTGTGAAGTGTTGAAGGCCTGTCCTAGAGTGTGGAATAACAGCTAGGATCCCCAGATCTTGGCAACAGATTGAATATGGGGGGGAGTGAGGAAATGAGGATGACCCTTAGACTGGGAGGATGGGGGTTCCATGGACAGTAACAGGGAAGCTTGGAGGTAGAGGGAGATTTAGGGGGAAAGATGAGTTCAGTTTTGATCATGTTAAGTGTTTACCATATCTATGGGACATCCAGTTCAAGATGTCTACTAGGTAGTTGAAGATGTGAGACTAGAGATCAAGAGGAAGACTTTGGCTGGATAAACAGGATATGAAAATTATCAACAGAGATAGTAGCTGAATCCCTAGGAGCCAATGACCACTTGGAGAAGAAGAAAACCCCAGGACGCAGCCTTGGGGGACCCCCTGTGGTGAACAGATGAAATTCTAGCAAAGGAGATAGAAGCAGCAGTCGGGGAGACTGAGAGAAAAGTGTCCTGAAAACCTAGAGAGAAGAGAGCAGGAAGGAAAGGAGGGTGTCTGTAGGGTTCAAAGCTTCAGGGAGGTCAACAAGGGTGAGAATTGAGAAAAGATCATTTGGCAATGAAGAGACTACTAGAAATTTGGAAGAGACCAGTTTCAGTTAAATGATGAGGCCTTAAGCCACACTACTGAGAGAAGAAAGTGAGAAGAAAGGAAATGAAAACATTCATGGAAGTAAGCCATGAAAAGGAGGAAATTGCAGGGGATAGATGAAGGTTTTTTGAGGATGTAGGAGACGGCCATCTTTGTAGGCAGTAGGGAATGAACCAATAGGCAGAGATTGAAGATGAGTGAGGATAGGGGAGGTGCCAGTCTTCTAAAGGAGATGAGATGGGATGGGATTGTGCAGGTAGAAGGACCATCTCTTCATATGAGATGTGGGGGGGGGCAGCTCTGAATGGTGTGAAAAGATGAAGGGGAAGCTGCAGTAGGTTTGAGAAGAGGTGAGAAGAATAGAAGAGACTCTGTGGTGATCAGGATAGTGAATCAAGGATTGCTTGGCTGCAGTGAGAGCCCAGTTGGGATTATGGAACACAAATTAGTGGTGAACTAGTCCACAGAGTTTCACAATTTTCTCTAGCTCTACTGAACAGCACATGAGTAGGAGTGAAGATAACACAGTGGTAGTTCTTTGCCTTCTAAGACTGATGAGAAGGTGGAGCAGGATGGGAAATTATACAGTTTAGCAATAAGAGGAGGTGAAGTACAAACAGTGGGAAGGTTGTAAGCAAGCCAACTTTGGCAACTACTGCTCCCTCTTTGATCTCTCTGCTGTAGTCAAGTCAGAGATAACATCGCTTCTCCACCTCAGGCTTTCCATGTGGGAGATCGGAGTTCTTTTTACAGAGGAGCCACCTCTTAGGGCAAGCCAAATAGTAGCTAGCGCCAAGAAGAGGTAAAAATCATTCCATCCTATTTATGAAAATGTTTGCCTGTCTCTGTCTTGTAGGCTAATATTAAGCAATTTCAACTGATTGTTTTTTATTGATTTGCACATCTGCACTGAGCCAGACATTTCTAGAAAACCATCATTTCAATAAGCATTTATTAAGCACCTACTATGTGCTAGGCACTGGGAGTATAGAGAAAAGTAAAAAGTGAGAGCTCTCAAGGGGCTCCCAATCTAATGGGGTAGACCATATGAAAACTACTATCTCCAATCCAGCCAGGATAAATTGGAAATAATTCAAAGAAGGTAGTTACTAGGATTAGGAGTACTTAAGAACTTTTCTATACAAAGCAGGATTCTAGCTGGGATCCAAAGAAAATCAGTGGGTAGAGAGGAGTGAGAGCCTGGAGTCAGAGATGGGACAGCAAGAAGAAGAGTGCCACTGGATCAAAGATGGCTGGGTAGTACTACATTCATATATGATATGGCACCTCCCTTCTTGTGGAGCAGCTGCTCCTTTTATTGAGGGAAAGGCACCCTGCTTGTTGTCCTTTTTGCTATTTAAAGATCTGATAGGTGGGAAGGGCTCAGTTTCACCCCGAAATCTGTCCTGGAGAAGTGTTCTTAGCAAAGTCTTAGTCTTTGCCACTCTCTTGTTTTCTGAGATCCTTTCCTCATCTAATGGAATTGGGCCAGATTCTCTCTAAAAGCTCCTTCCAGATTGAAAATGCCATTATTTGATTCTAAAATTTTATAAGAAGTGGTATATTTTAGATAGCTCTGCTTTCAAATTTGAGGAGCACATGTGCTTGCAAACATCCCCCAAACCTCCCCACACCCTCTCCCTCTTTCTGTTTCTTACCCCCCCACTTTCTCTCTCTCCCCTTCTGTCTCTCTGTCTGTCTCTTTGTGTATGTGTCTGTCTCTCTGTCTCTGTCTCTCTCTCTCACACACACACATATGTTATGCAGTTAATGCCTTCTGAAGTAGAGAGCCCAAGTCAGAAAGCCCAGCATGATTGTGTATGGCATCAATAAATGAATTCTCTATTCTAGCTCAAAAGGAGAGCCTTCAGAGCAATGGTAAACCTCTCCTCCTGTATAGCTGTGAGCCAAAGTTGTCACATGTGCTGGCATGAGGCTATTCATCTGCCTATAAATCCAGCTGATCAATTGCCATTTGGGTTTTGGTGATCACCAATAAAAGCCTGTAAAGTCACACTTGTTCAGAAAAAGTCACACTTGTTCAGAAATGCTGATCAGAGCTATGACACAATAAGAAGGAGTAATAGGGCAGTTAGAACTGGAAGGAGGCAGACTGGGAAGACCACAATGCATTCAATATTTGGGAGTGCCCATTTAGTTGTTCTTCATATTGCCAGTGTGAGGCAGGCAGGAAGTCTTAGGCTCCAATTCTCCCTGGCTGATGTGCTACCACCCCGCTGTGATTGAGTGTCCTTATCTGTTAAAGGGGGGGAGGGGCAGTGGCAGCCTCAATGAGCTTCAGAGCTTCTGTCCATCTCTGCTAGGGCCTTATACTGGGTGTTTGGGGATACCTGAACAACCCCCAGACTAAAGCTAGAGGTCCCAAATCCCCAAAAAGGTGCAAAAGGGGGAAAAAACACGATAGGAACTACACATATGACTCAATAAAGCAATGCTAGTCATTGACAGACCAACTTTGCTTTTGTAAATGCCCTATTATAATAATTAGCTCATTTTGGTTCAAATCGGGGGATCCAACCCTCCTTTTAGATATTTCTCTCCTAACTAGCATCTTGGAGAGAGAAAGAGAGAGAGAGAGAGAGAGAAAAAAGAATTGCTTCAATCCTCTGCCATGTCTTACAGGATTCCTCAGTTTGAGAGGCTGTTTGGATTTGCGGAAAATGTGTTTCCATGGAAACATGATTACATGAGAATGCTCAGTTCTCAAGCTAGCCTGTACAGCAGATAATTTTTCTCAAATGCTGGACATTTGCAACAAAAAATAGAAATATAGGAAAGGCTATTCCATTGTTAGTCATTTGGACAGTAGCACACAATTGAAGGACTCATCCCTAAGGCTAAAGACATTTTGTTCAGCACCAACTAGGGATGATCAAAGAAATACACCTTCTCTGCCCTCCTAGAGCTGGTAATTGATTAAAAAGCTAAGGTACCAACATAGAACTATAATTCATAGCATCCCATGCTAAGTGTATTGCAGTGATCATATGACCCAGCTTTAGAGTGAGAAGAGACCCTGAAAGGCCAGCAAGTCCAAGCTCTTTTTACAGATGAGGAAACTGAGCCACAGAGAGGCTACATGGGTTCCAGGATCACACAGTAAGTATCTAAGGCAGAATTGGAACCTGTGGCTTCTTGATTCTAAGTACACTACAAAGGGGTTCTTAGCCTGCAGTCTGTGAATGTATTTCCCCCCCAAAATTGTAATATAGTTGGTTTTCTTTGTAACCCTGTGCTTTATTTTATGTATTTAAAACATGACTTCAGAGTGTGGTGTCACATTACACAGAAAAGGTAACTTTCCACTCCACCATGATGGCACCAAGCATAAAATAAAATACACTGTGAGGTCTAACAGAAAGTTCTGGATCAGGGAAGGCTTCCTGGAGGAGGTAAGCATTGGGACTGACTCTAAAAATCATAGAGAATACAAGATGGGGGCATTTCAGGCATATAGCCTGAGAAAAGCATGGTGGTGAATACAAAGTGTATTCAGGGCTTACTTTGGCTACATTTGGAGGAGAGGAAGGGCAAGGCGGTAACATGAAATAAGGCCATTTCCACTTTCTGCTCTGCTTTTTTGAGAGCGGGGCATTTTTTAAAAGATTTCTTTGAAATACACTATGCAGGCTCAATTTGTGATCATTCCTTTGAGATAATCCAATTTCTTTTCCAAGTCAGCACTTTTGCCAATGAAATAGTTGGTATTTTCTTCTATTTTTCCAGTCTTTGACTTTGTATCGATGGCTCAAGAAGCATTAGCTTCCATTTGGCCAGTTTCTAATTTTCAGTTATTTTCTTCCGAACTGCTAATTCTCTTTTCTTATCTTTCTTGCCTACCTCTTGCCTCTTTTCCCATACTTTCTTCTATTGCTCCCACTTGGCTTTTAAAATCATTGTTAGAGAGAAAATTTAAAGTTTTAATAATGTTTTTAATTTTTATTTTCCCCAGTTACACGTAAAAAACAATGTAGGGGTTTTTTTTGTTGTTGTTGTTGTTATACATGTACATTCAGTTTTTAATGTATTTCCTTATGAATTGTGTTGGGACAGAAAAATCAGAACAAAAGGGAAAAACCACAAGAGAAAAAAAAACAGAAGAAAAAAAAAGTGAACATATTAGCTAGCCATTTGTTGTGGAAATGTGGAGGCAGAAGTAGACTTGAATGCTTCCTCTCACTCTGCCATCTTGGTTTCCACCTCCAGTCAACATTTGTTTGAGAATTTTCCCCCAGATGCTCCACAGCCTTGGAGTAGGAACAAGGAGGCAAGAAATCAGATGGTAGGGTTAGCCACGGATGAGAAGCAAGATGGGAGGGAAAGAGAGAAAAGGAAAAAAGGTATTCTAGGACAGTAGATAGTGACACTGCAATGTAGCCGATGGTTGATTGGCTACTGATGCAAGTGAAGCTGGTTGGTAGCCTGGGAGAAGAGGGATGGTCCCAAGAACCAGTCCTGCTTTAGTCTACCACATGAGGCTTCCCTGCTTTGGAGGACCCCACCCCAACAACCCCCACCACTTGTCCTAATGAATCTGGGAGCGGAGACTCTCCTTGTGACAGGTACAGACACAAGCGTCAGATGCCGCAGTTTCTAATCCTGGTATGCTGGATTCCACCAGGTTTGGTGCTGCCCCATCCTTGATCCTCCCGATTGAAAGTTCTCTCCCACCTCAATTTTTCTTGAGCTCATTGTAGGGACAGCTAGGTGGTACTGCAGTGGAAAGAGCACCTGGCCTGCAATTGGAAAGACCTGAGTCCAAACTTAGTCTCAGACACTAGCTGGGTGACCCTGGCCAGGTCATTTACCTCTGCTTGCCTCAATTTCCTCATCTGTATTCCTATTTGACAAACAGATATAATCCCTAGTCTCATGGAGCTTACAATTTATGATGTACACATCAGTCTCCAATCAAAGAGCAGGTCTGGAGAGCCTGTTATTATGCTAGGTGCTGTGGATACTAATAGAAAAGCGATACAATCCCTGACCAACCTCAAGGGGCCTACATTTTACCAAAGGGAGGCTATTTGTTCTCAAATGAGGAAATACTGGTTCTATAAAATAAATACACAATGTTCTGGAGTGGGACCAACAACTGGGGAAATCAGTAAAGGCCTCTAGAAGGGGGTGAACTAACTTCATGGTCCCAATAAAGATTTTCCCCCCTCCCCACGCCTGGTATCCATGAAGGACCCTAAGAAATTTTCTCCCATAATTGTCTGAATGCCCCCCTTTATAGTTGGCAGCAATTCCCTGTTATCGATTCTTTAAGGGCATATCATTTTACCAACTGAATTCCAACTCTGAGTGTGTTGTCTCCCACCTTCTCCTATTGGTGAATTTCTTGCATCCATGGGGAGGAATCTGTTTCTATTGTAGTGTCTGGTGTGTGTGTGTGTGTGTGTGTGTGTGTGTGTGTGTGTGTGTTCGCGCCTTTTGGGGTCTGCTTACTGCTTAGAATAATAAAATTTTTGTATCAGCTTTCTGAGTACCCATTTCCTAGAAGTTCCCAAAGCCAGATTGTTTCTTTAATTCGACCAGGAGGTCAAATAAAGCAGACCCAGAGGAAGGAGATGGGTTGTCATATATGGGGAACAGCAAACATGCCTGAAGTGTTTTGTTGTTGTTGTTCAGTCATTTTAAATTACGTCCAACTCTTTGAGATCCCATTTGGGATTTTCTTGGCAAGGATAAAAGAGTGGTTTTCTATTTTACAGATGGGGAAACTGAGGCAAACAGGGTTGAGTGACTTATCCAGAGTCACACAGCTAGTGTCTGAGGCTAAATTTGAACTCAATAAAATGAGTCTTCCTGACTCCAGGCGTGGTGCTTTCTGTGCTGTGATGTCACCTAGCTACCTTAATCTAGCTGGAGTGTTCAGTGCATGAAGAAAAGTCCTGTGTAATCAACCTGAAAAGCTAGACTGGAACCCAGTGGGGAAGGGCTTTGAATGCCAAACAGAGGACTTAAAGGCAGCAGAGAGTCATGGAAGTTTCTTGAGGGAAGGAATGACCTGATCAAGCCTGTATTTTAGGAATATCAATTGAGCAGCTTTGTGGAAGAAGGAATGGTCTTGTGGAGCACAAAACTGAGCCATATATAGACAGTTATTTTGGTGCTATATAGTTCTGAGTTTTAAACTGCAATCCTTCTTATGTAAAGGTGAATGTTGTGAATCTCCATCACTAAATTAGTACCTTTCAGGTGGGCTTAGGAATTTTGTAATGCATTTTAAATCAAATTGTTTATGTAAACAGAGGCTCCTCCCAAAAATCTGTCCACCTCTCACCCTTCTGCACACACTAGGGATGACCTTGCCAAAGGACAAGGACCATGATAAAGAATAAGAAATAGGATGAGAACAAACAGTAAAAGAATTGAAAGGCAAAAGACTGTAGTCAAAGAGAAAGATAAATTATAAAACATTGATGAAGTGCCTACTACATGCCAGGGGGTACCAAGAAAACCATTATAATCTCTGCCTTCAAGGAGCTCACAATGGTGGAAAACAATATGTAAAGGAGTAAGGGGGGCACATTGCCCATATAATGAATGGAGATGTCCAGGAAGCCTCAAAGGAAGAAATAGCAAAGACTAAAGTGGCTGGGGGAGGAGGGAGTGTGGACAAAATAACATGCCCATGACCATGAGCCTGCATTTTCCCCAAAGTGAAATTCTAGGGGCCATTCTTAGTCTTTCTTGGAATGGTTTTCTCAACTGAAATAGCCTGTTTTTGAGTTGACTCCTTGGTTTCCCATATGGTTTTCTGACCAAGGAAATCTAGGAAAGTGTTTATCAGGATTTCTCCTCCCACCATCCATGGTGCTTCTCTCCTTTCCAGATCACATTTGGAGTGGAAACTGGAAGTGCTCCAAGAAAAACAATTCTCATCATTCTCCAGTATTACACCTCAGTACATATCCTTCTGAGAAGATTCCAATAGCTCCTAACTCCTTCCAGGTAAGTCCAGGCAAAGAATAGGGGAAACGTCCCAAATGTTAGAGATAAATGCAATTCTAAGAGCTGATGAGATCTTAGGCATGGATGGTCACAGGGTGGGCTGGAGCCAGCTGAAACTACTGTCACACCTGTCAGTGTGAACATTTTCTATTTCTTTCTTTTTTTGTATTTATAAACTTTTAGAAAGTAATAGCTTTTTATTTTTCCAAATATATGCAAAGATAGCTTTCAACATTCACCTTTACAAAACCTTGTTTTCCAAATCTTTCTCCCTCACTCCCTTCACCCCTCCCCAACCCTTGACAGCAAGCAATCTGATATAGGTTAAACATGTGCAATCCTTCTAAACATATTTCCATATTCATCTTGCTGTGCAATAAAAAAAAAATCAGCTCAAAAGGGAAAAAAAAGAAAAGGTGAAAATACTATGCTTTCAACCACATTCACCTCCTCCCCCCTCCTCCCCCCAGTCCTCTCTCTGGATATGGATGGTTCCTTCCATCCCAAGTTTATTGGAATTGCCTTGAATCATCTCATTGTTGAAAAGAGCCAAATCCACCAGAGTCGATCATCACATAATCTTGTTGGTGTGTACAATGTTCTCTTGGTTCTATTCACTAGAGTGAACATTTCCACCTTGGAAATCAGCAAATGCTACAAATCAGGGCTGGATTGATTGTTTTGTTAATCAAGCAATGGAGGAAAATGTCAATAATGTAGATTTAATAATAATGTATTGTAATACTCTTTTTCTTCAGAGAGCTGATTGTTAAACATTTACCAGCATGTCTCTGACTGTGGAGTTCTTTGGAGTTAAAAAGATTAAAGAATGGAGAATGGGCTTTGTTTCAGGGACCATCAACATAAATATCAAAGTTCCTGAGGTTGCTGGCCACAAATGAACTGGAGAGGAAGACCACAAACCAAATATTAAAGTTCTTGCAGAAATTGGAAAAGTAACTGGAAAGTCTCGATGAGGATAAAGAAAGGAATGTTAGAGATGGACTGCAGTTCTACAACTCGGTTTATACCCGTTGGTAGTTTGATATAACACTAAATCTCTGAAATGATTTAGGTAATATCATCTGAATTCTATCGGACAGTTCCAAACATGAACAATGAATGTCTCTACAATTGTCCCCCCTGACCCCCCACTGCTTGTGCCTTCCCTCTGAGATGACCTCCAATTTACCTTGTATCTATCTTGTATGTTGTCTCCCCCATTAGAATGTGAGCTTCTTGAGGGCAGGAGCCCTGTTTTTGTCTTTCTTTGGAACCCCAGTGCTTAGTACAGTGCCTCATCCATAGTAAGTGCTTAATAAATGTTTGTTGATTCACTGTTTAAGTTTCCTCTTTAAAGTGTGTTTTATTATATTTACCTAAGTCTGGATGTGTCTTACAGGTTAATACCAAGATAGTCTACAGATTTTCTAGTGAAATTCCTTTTTTTCCTGGATTTTTTTTTTAAAACTCAAAAAATAATTTCTATTGTTAGTTTTATTGGATACTTTATTTAGTTGATACTGATTCAGCTCCTTTATTCTCATTAGTTTTTAATAGCTTTTTATTTTTCCAAATATATGCGAAGATAGTCATCAACATTCACCTTTGCAAAGTCTTGTGTTCCAAATTTTTCTCCCTTTCTGTCCCCCCTCTCCTAGATGGCAAGCAATCCAATATAGATTAAACATATGCAATTCTTCAAAACACATTTCCGTATTTGTCATGCTGTGTAAGAAAAATCAAATCAAAAGGGGGAAAAAACAGAAAAAAAACCCAAGCAAATAAACAAAAGTGAAAATATGCTTCTATCCACATTCAGCCTCCATAGTTCTCTCTCTAGATGTGGATGGACTCTTTCCATCACAAGTCTTGGAATTTCAGCCCCCCCCCCTTCCAAACCTCTGCAGTTCTAAGTCACATGAATGGCAAATAGATTTAGTTCAGCCTCCTCAGGGCTGTCCTTATTCCCTCAGGTTTTTCCTTGTGTCTTTGCCATTGGTAGCATTGTTAGCACTAAGATAAAGAACAGCAGACTCATAGGGAGCAGATATTGGGAGGCAACAATACCAATAGATTCATCAGATCTGAGCTCTGGTCCTTGCTCTGTCCCCTTAGTATGGCCTGGGTCAGTCAACAATTATTTGTGTACTGGGACTATCCCTGTTGTCCAGGAGCTTATGTTTTATTAGAGGAAGCAACATGTGTGTATAGAAGTAAAAAGAAATTCATACCAGGTCATTTGGGGTTGTGGGGGCTAAGTGCTATCAGCTTGGGGAGAGTCAAGAAAGATCTCATGTAGGAGGTGGTCCTTGAGTTAAACTTTGAAATGGATCAGAGGCAGAAGTGAGGAGAACATTCATAATATGGAAGTAGGGGGAGCCTGGATGCAAAGGCACCCAAAAATGTACTGTCTCATGCTGTGACAGGAAGTTGGCCAATTTGGTAAGAAGGCAAAGTCTGTGATGGGGAGTAACAAGGAAAAAGCTTAGAAAGGTTAGACAGGACTCAAATCATATAGGGGTTTCAATGTCTACCAGAGGACCTTATGTGATCCTAAAGGCAATGAGAAATAACTGGAACCTTCTGAGAAAGGACTGGCAAACAAGTCTGGGCTTAAGGAAGACCAGGTTTTGGTAGCTGGAGTTGGGGGAGACCTCTAAGTGGTGAGTGGAAAAGACAAGGTCTGAAACAGAATGGTGAATTTGTGAGGAAAGAGAAAGCAATAAAGAACATCAAGCAGAAAATGAATAAATTGGGCAATAAGGGAAAGGGAAGTCAAGGATGTTGAGGTTTTGAACTCAGTTGACTAGAAGCATGTTTTGTTAATCGAGCAATGGAGGAAAACGTTAATAATGTAGATTTAACAATAATGTATTGTAATACATTGTATTGTATACATTATATAATGTATCGTGTACATTATATGATGAACACAAATCAAGGGCAGGGGGGGAGGAGGGCATCTGGAAGGCAGATGGATTTGAAGGAGAAAATAACCATGAGGTCAGAGGGCCTAAGCCTAGATTCCTGGGGCACGCCACTGGAAACCACCTGCTGTGTTGATGCTGAAAATGCAGCAACCTAACCAGTTCTGAAGCCGATTTTATCAACTATAAAGCTCAGTGCCCTCAATTATTTAATGACCTTTTGCTGATAAGAGACTTACCATGTTCTTTCATATTTGCATCATTGCCATTTATGGGTAGAGAAGAACTCAAGAGGTCATGGGGGGGGGTATGCTGGTAAATGTTTAACCACAACCCTTTCAAGTTGATGTTATTAATATTTTCTCTATCATTGAATCTTAAATCTAGATTGATTTGTTGAGTTTGCAGATTTCTGAAGCATACAGAAAAGCTAACACTGAATATTTAACAAGTGACTCTCAGGAGCCGGTTCAAACTGACTCTGGTACCACCTTTCTGCAAAGGTTGGGGAAGGGGCTGGAAGCATGGCATTTGGGGATCACTTTTGTTAAATTGGGGTCTGGGACCCTTCTCGTTGGTATGAGGGATGGTTCACAATGCAGATTTAACAATCTTCTGCAAGCTGGTTCAAGTTGGTTTCCGCACATCGCAGATTATCATGATTAAAGTTTTCCTCTTTCCTGAAAGCTTTGAACAAAATTAAAGATTTAAAGCCAAGTCCTTGAGGACATCCTTTTACAACCTCCATGATTATATGAGACTGACTGGTAGGGCTGGTGGGGGATTTTTTGTAATGATTTAAATGTGATTAATATTCCTTTGTAAAAAGATAAACCTGACAGAAAAACGTCTAGCAGAATGAGTGGTAGTTCACAGCAATATGATTTCAGAACATGAGATATTTGAATCAGTACTTGAAGTCAAGTGCTTCCAGGGTTCCCGCCATAAATGTAATTACCACAACGGAGTCCAGAACATGTTTGTGTAATACATGCAAAAGTGGCTCCCTCTCTCAAATGTAAACACTGCATGTGGCCTTGCAATGTTTCCTAAAGCCAGCAGGGGGCTGTTCAGCACCTGTCAAACTGACCTCCAATAAAACAGGAGGGGGAGATGCGGATGGATTACTACTTCATTTGTTGGAAATTGGGCATCCCAATTCCTTCTTAGAAGCTTTAAACTTCCTTTATCTGCTGGGACCAGCCCGTGTTCAACTACAGTCTTTTTAAGACCTGGTTTTGAAGTATTTATTCACTGAGGTGGCTTTTTTGTTGTTTTGGCAAAGGAAAAGTAGAGTTTGGTTAAGCACGATATGCAGAGACCACTGAATAATAATAAGTTTACTTATTTATTTCAGTGGACTAGTCGTGTCTCTCTATGACCCCATTTTGGGTTTTCTTGGCAAAGATATTAGGGTTTACCATTTCCTTCAACTCATTTTGTAAGTGAGGAAACTGAGGCAGACAAACTTGCCCAGGGTCACACCTCTATCTGAGGCTAGATTTGAACAAAGGAAAGAGTCTCCCCAACTCCAGACCTGGTAGTCTATCCACTGAACCAGCTAGGTGCCCCCAAATTATTTTTGATCTAAGATTTTCTAAGAAATGGGTGTTGAGTTTTAAATTCAGTTGGCTGCCATCCACCTTCAAAGCATGAAGGATGACCCTAGTGCCATTAAGTTGTGATACCTACAAACAGAAGTAGAACCCAGGAAGCAAACAGTGACTCTGATACTGAGTGTCTACATTCTGAGACCAACTGACAAAGGAACAGAACACCCAACCTGCCAGCGCTTTTTATTATCATGGATGGATGTACTCATTTCCACAAGGCAGAACATTTGACAGCAGAAAGGGACCAGCAGGGAGAATCCCTGGTAGCTTTGAGGCCCGCTAAAGTTTGAGAATGCATCTTTCCCTAATTAGTTGTCTTACAGAAAGGGAAAGAAAACTTGATTTTATGGCCTAGAAGAGAACTAATTCATTCTAAAGCAGACTCTCAAAGAGCTCTGAGGCCAGGGAGGACACAAAATAAGGCAAGATCATCTATTTTCTTCCATCATCCTAGAGCTTGGACTATGGCCACATGGGTTACGCTGCTCCCACACTGCAGGTTCTAATTATGAGACAAAAGGCCCAATTGGCAGGGAGGGCACTGGCAAGTAAATGCCAAGTGCGATGACCACCATTTTCTTCCTTAGGATGCCATGCCAAGAAGAAAGCCTCCAAAAAAGCCTCCGGTCACAAGAACGTTCTTCTTCACAAATGATACGACCTGGTCACAAAGAAAAAGAATCATTAATTCCCCTGCTAAGGACAGAGTATGCCCATTACCATTACAAAAGGAAATTATTGCTCTTTCAGATACCTCACAGTAATATTTGGGGGGAAGGGGAAGGCCGACTAGTCCAAAATTACTTGGTAGTTCATCTTTGTGGGGTAAATGAACAAAACAAAGTCACAAAAGGAAATGATCACTCTTCTGGACACTTCATAGTAATGGTTTTGCAAAAGACAAAACATTAATTGATGCCAACTGGCCTGCCAAGAGAAACTTGGAAGTCACAGAGCCACGGGATGTCTATGACTTTGGGAAATTTTTTGACCAGGAAAAAGGTTATATATGGACAGGATTCAGACATGTAAGCAGCT
This sequence comes from Myrmecobius fasciatus, assembly GCA_023553655.1. Taxonomy (NCBI): domain Eukaryota; kingdom Metazoa; phylum Chordata; class Mammalia; order Dasyuromorphia; family Myrmecobiidae; genus Myrmecobius; species Myrmecobius fasciatus. Next base: position 8,795 of record JAJPUD010015940.1, on the reverse strand, counting down.
CCCTGCTGAGACTGATTAAATGGGGAAAAGAACATCACTCCAAGTGAGCTCTGCTCTGCAGCACTCTGGCCTTGGTGGGGTTAGCCCAGGAAGGGGACCCAAGGGGAGGGCTTTGCAAAACCACTTTCTTACCTCCTCAGCTTTGCTCTTTACTTCTGTAGGGAGCTGATTGCTTCTCCGGATTTTCAGCTGTTCTTTGGCTTTTTTCATATCTTTCTCAACTCGCTGCCAGTCTATCTTGATGTAACCAGTGTGATTTGCAATCTGTATTTTGGATGATTAACAGAGAGACAGGAAAAAAATATTCTCATCTGTCCAAACTGGAGAAAGAAATGAATAGTCTCTCCAGTTCCTTCTAGCTCTAACAGTCTAGGATTCTAAGTAAAATTCAGCCCTCTACAGCATGGCTTCTTAACTGGGCATTCACTAACCTATTTTTTATTTTCATTTTTTGAGGCAATCAGGGTTAAGTGATTGCCCAGGGTCACAATGCTAGGAAGTGTTAAGGGTCTGAAATTGGGTTTGAGCTCGGGGCCTCCCGACTCCAGTGCTCAAGCCACTGTGGTACCTAAGTAGCCCCTAAACTTGTTTTATAAAATAAATATTATCATAAATAGGTCTTTTGTGATCTTATGTATCCAATTGGATGTTTTTAAAAATGTTATTCTAAGGGGACCATCGCCCACCTATTGAGAGCAAGAAATACAAGAAGATCAGGGAAGGGCAAATGGCTCAGTTGCGCAAAAAGGTAAGAGAACAGATTCTATAAATGAGAGACGTCAGCTAGCTTGTCTTGAATTCAAGGCAAACCTGCAGAACATCTCATTAAACAGATGCTTTGTAAGCATTTAAGGAAGTGGTAATCACTGTTTTTTTTTTTTTTTAATCGGGATGACTACAAGGGCTCCACAGAATCACCATATAGTACAGCTTGATTTTGGCAAAGCATCCGACCAAGTCTCTCACGCCGTCACCACGGCTGATGAAATACAGAGAGACGGGGGCTGGATGCTAAATGTTCCTCCAAAAAGGAGGCTTTAGAAGAGCTAGCCCCAAGCAGTGCTCACTAATGGGTCAATGTCAAATCACAGAGAGTACAGCTAACCACTTACAGCTCTAGGGAGCCTGTTCGGTACCATCCTAAGTGCCCTCAGTCCTTACTGCCACAAGCAGGGGCCTGATACCCCCTGTGGATAGTGATCACCTATCTGAACCCATTCCCTAATGACTGACATACTTCCATCTCATCACAGCCACCCATCTTAGGGACTCTGACCTCTTGCCTGCTGCTGTTCAAATGCCATTCTCTAGCCCCCAATGCTTGCTCCCTTGTCCTCTTCAGCCCAACTCCCTCAATCCCCCACCCCAGGTCTGCCCACTCCTTCCATGGTAGCCTCTGAAATGCCTGCTGCTTTGGTAACAAACTGGATTTCAGCTTTTCCTTTTTTGCTCCCTCTATCTTCTTGCACTCATGGAGAATTGGCTCCCCCCTGATGACACAGCTTCCCTTTTCAGCCCTTTCACTCACAGTGGTCATGGTGAGGGAACTGTAATATGCCTTGTCTCCCACTGCTACCTACCCTGGGCTCTCCTCCCACTCCCGCCATTTCATCACCTTTTTTCCTTTCAGGGCCATTCAATCCACATTCATCATTCAAGTCAGATTTTGACATCTTCAGGACACACACCTTCTTTTCCCCAATAAATTTCGGGCTTTGCTCAGTCTCTCTTCTCCCCCACCCCTAAGGGGGTTCCCTTACAGGAAGGCCTGTGGGCCTGATTTCATGTTCGAGGATTCAACATACATATAAAGTGATACTCTCCACGACTCTGAACCTCCCAATTCCTTTACTGACACTTCCCATAGGCTGCTCCTGCAGTACACCTTGGCCCTCCACAGAGAAGGTCACAGCCTTGGTTTTGCCATTGGCCACAATGTTCATGACCTTGGAAGTCCTATCACACAATGTTGTCATTCTGCCTCTCCCTCTTGATCTCCATCCCATCTCTGCCACTCCCTACTTCTGTGATCCTGGGCAAGTTGCTTAACCCTGCCCAGGCCTCTGTTTCCCCACTTTAGGCTTGCCCTCCCCCAACTCCCTTCCAGTTTGGGAGCTTGGATCACCTCAACTCATTTCATGTTTCCCATACAGACCTGGAGAAGGAAAAATCCACCACCCACTGCTGTTGCTGCTAATTTTCCGACCTTCTGAAAGATGAATCCTGTACACCTACAAAATAAAACATGGGGATGACAACTGGTCAAGATGGAGGTCAAACTAACATCCGAAAAACTAGCTACGTATTCCTGGAAACAGGAGCCATGTCCGCTCCCGGGAATGAATGCTGTCTTAGAAGAACAGCAGGGGGGAGAGATCTTGGGGTGGAAGAGAAGGCCTGTGGGCTGTTTGCAGCTGTGAACAGGCCTCAAGTGAAGCTATGGCTTTTCTAGAGGTCAATGTTTTTTCAATGCTACTTGTATACAGTTGCAGATTTTGAAAATTACTTTGCTTGAGGGTCTTGAGCAGCGTTCCTACGTTCCCCAAATATTTCACAGGAACATTTCACATTCAGAGTTTTAAAACTTTCTGTGAGTAAATATCAGCACAGGAGGAAGTCAGAGTCAAACATCTGTCATCTGACCTTCTGTCCATACACAAGAGCCAGTTTGGGCAGTGCTCCTCCCCCACCCCCAAGGGGGCCTGTGGGCCTGACCTGGAAACCTAACAACCCAGTACTGAAAATGTTTTCCCCAACAAGTGACACAAAGATGAACACATTGAGAACACAGCCTGTGCTGAAGCTGGGGGTTGCCTAGAATACTGACTCAAACACTTTTCATGGTGCTTCTTCTAACTTTTCTAAATGATTTCACATCCAGGCCATAGAACATCAGAGATCATATGGTCCAATTTTTCAGATCTCTTTTGTGTTCTCTTCTCCCATTCAAATGAAAGCTCCTTGGCTGGGGGGGGGGGCGCAGAGACTTTCTCCTTGCATTTGTATCCCCAACCCCCAACACTTAGCACAGTGCCTTAGTGCCTGGCACAAACACAGGAAGTCCCTGTTTGTTTTCTGCCTGCCCACATGGATAAACACATCTGTGAAACACCTGGATAGAGATGATCATTGAACCCATGAAAGTTGAGGGAGAGAGATTGTCTAAAGAGAGAGAAGAGGGCCCAGGCTGGAGCAGATACCCACAGTTAGCAGAGATCAGACAGGTAAGAGATAGGAGGAACCTAGAGAGGAGAGTACCCAGGAGGAGAACGTGATCGATAGTTGCCAAGGTGGCTGACGACGGAGGAATAGCTATGGGATTTGTTAAGGAGATCCCTGAGATCTTTGGAGGGGGCGACTTCAGTGACTGTAGAGAGTTTAGAAGGAGGAGGCACTGACTCATACGTAGCCACAAAAGGAGAACTTTGGGGAAAATCCAAAAGGATTGGGGAAGAGGGGAGTTGATTGGGTGAGCCTCCACCTTCCTTCATAAAACCTGCAAAGGAAGCTGTTTGGCCTGGCTGATTGCCAAGGTCCCTTCCAGCAATGGAACTTCACAATTAGATGGCCTTTGAGCTTCCTTCTCAGATCTAGGCCTAAATATATCTAGTTCCTTCACCTGATCCACATGACAGAAATTAGACTAGACCTGAAAGGCCCATGAGACTTATTTCTAGGAGGGAAGATGAGGGAGAAAGCTTTATGAAGGAAATGGCAGGTTCCCCTAGGCCATCCCAGCCCAAGCCTTGAGTCAAATGGAACTACTAGGGTCATATGGAACCCCTATTACTCGTGTTGATGTCAATGCCACTCACCAACCAGTGACTCCACCTATCAGAAGCTGGGTGGCCACACTGTACTTCTCAGCAGAGGGCCCTGAATCCTGTCCAAACAGCTTCCGCCACCATGGCTGCTTCTTAGCAAATTCAGCTAGGTCAAGGGAATCGAAATTCCCATCAAATTTGCCTAGAAAAAGGGAGAGTAAACAAGTGAAATGTTTTTGGTACACAAATTAAATTAAGCTTAAATCACAAACTATTTCTGGACCGTCTCCAGCTTATTTTATAAAAGAGTAAAGTGAAGCAAACAAAGTGAAGTGTCTGAGGCCAAATTAAACTCACATTTTCCCTGACACCTGGCCAGGTGCTTTATCTACGTAGCTGCCCCCAAAATACTATTTCTAAAAACTGAATTTGTTTCAGGGTTATGACCAATGTCATATCTGACAGGAACATGCTCTACAAAACAAAACATTTGAATTGAGTTAGTTTTCTGAGTGGTGAAATAAACTAATTCCATTCAATTATTCACTGTACCCTAAAAGTTATGGGATTTATCATTCTAACATATGGCAGCAGCCAAAAACTGGTTTAAGAGGAATTTGAATGAATTTCTGAGTTACAGATTTCAGATTTACCCCCAAAGAGGGAGTATTATTTCTAAACTGGACTTAGATGGTAGTAATGTGGTGTTTTTACAGAAACAGTAACATGATGCTGGCTAAGGAAGAGCCAATTCTGGCTGTGCCCTTTACTAGTTATGTGGCTATGGGCCAATCATTTGCTTTCTTGGACAATGAGGCAACTCTCTTCTAAGCCTAGGTATGATCTCTGTGGACTGTAGTAGTTTCCAAAGCAAGAAAATCTCCTATCCTGGTTTTACTGTTTACTGGATTGTTAAAGTGGCCCAGTGAGGCAGATGTCAAGGATATTCTAATTTTAACTCTGGGGATGAAGGAGCAGGTGCAAAGAATCGAGTTACCCATGACCACACAGCCCAAATGGCCATTGGCAGGATTAGAATCCAAGTCTCCCGATTCTGTCTGCTGCTTTGAGAAGGTTTAGGAAAGAGGACAATGTGCAGTATTCAGGATCCAATTCTAGGCTTTAGAAAAAGCAAGGGTTATGGGGATCACCTCGAGGAGAGTCTGAAATCAAAGACGTGACCCTCCAAATTTGGGATTTCTACTCCCAGCACCGCCCCACCCCGCCCGTACCAAGGAGTTCGAGGGCGCAGTGCAGGCCGGGAAGCCTTCCTCTCCCTCTGGGAGATGAAGGATGGCTGGCCTTGGCTAACTAGGCCCAAAAGACCGCCTAACTCTCCTACTGGACAGGCCGGTCTAGACACCCGCCTCCCTGCGCGCCGTGATTCAGTTTCCCCACCAATAATTTGGCGGGTCTCCAGGGAGCGGGGGGGCCAAAGGCAAAGCGACGGAGCTGACAGGTGAGGGAGAAAAGCGAGCAACCTGGTAGGAGGGGCCGAGAGCCGGCGCACGCGCCGTGAGGACACCCGTCTTAGTGTTCTCTGCGGCGTCTCATTTCGCTCCTCCTCCCTCCTCTCCCCACCCCTCCCCTCTGCTTTGCTATCCTCCTGCTCCGCTCCCTCCCTTCCTCCCTTCCCTTCCCCCCCACCCCGCCCTAGCTCGAATGTCGACCCCCCCGAAGGTTCCCGCGCAAGTAAGCGGCTCGCCCACCCTCCCTACCCTCTTCCGCCTCCCCATTCGGCTCCCCGCCGCCGGTGCCCCCCCCGGGCCCACCTTGGTTCGAGGCGGCCATGTCGTCCAGTTCTTCTCGCGAGGACGAGCGCGGGGGCTCGAAGCAATGGGAGGTGGAGCGCCGAGAGGCCGACGCGAGGTTGCCTGCACGTGGTACAGATGTTTCCATTCCCTGTGCGGCCGACGGAGAGACGGAGACGGGGGCAGGAGCCGCCAAGCTGCCCAGGGATGATGACGTCACAGAGCGGGCGGCCCCGCCCGTCGCCTTGGAGACCTCTGCCGCAGAAGGCTAGGAGGAAGGGGGGGCTTCGGGTCACAATAGCCCCTTCCCAGGTCCCACCTCAGTGACCCCCTCCCCTCAGTCTCAGGCTGCTTCTCTCTCACTGGGCAAACTTAAAGAGCTTCCCCACCCAACAGGGGCGAGGAACCTCTCCACCCCCCCATGCAACCACACTATACCCCCCCACATCTCCCCCACCCTACGCGGCAGACTTTCTGTCTCCCACCCACTCTGAGTCTGCATTCCCCACCCCCACAACAGCAAATCATTTCTTCCCCCCTTCGGGGTCTCTAGCAACCCCTAAGCAATCTAACTGCTTTCCTCCGGCAAGGTATCTTTTCTGAACCCCTCAAACCCCTCTATAGTTCTTCTGGCATCCTCTGGGGGACTGCTCTAATCCTTTGCCACCCCCTGACTTGCCAGCCACAGGCAGGATTTGCACTCCCCTCCCAGATGGTGGTGTTATCCTCATTCAAAGCCCCAAACTGGAGGTTTCTCGGACCCCCCTTCCCCCAGGCTGTTCCCTCTAACCCCTAACCCTTGACATTCTCCCAGTGGACTCCCCCCTCTGGCCCACTAGTGACTTCCCTTTTCTCCCAGCCACAGGCAGGATTTGCACTTTCCTCCCAGTTGGTGGTCTTATCCTCAACCCCAACCTCACAGCAGTAGGTTCCTCTGACCCCCCCCCCCGGAGGGCCCTCTAATCCCTAACCCCTGACATTCTCCCAGTGGACTACCCCTCTGGCTCCCTGGTGACCTCCCTAATCTTCCACCCACAGGCAGAATTTGTGCTCCCCTCCCAGTTGGTTTAATCCTCACCCCAACCTCACTGTGGGAGGTCCCTCTGACCTTCCCACCAGCCCCAAATGCACTGTCCCCTCTGAGACCACCTTTGAACAATTGGTGACCTCCCTGATCTCCTACACAGGACAGGACTTGCCCTCCCCTCCCAGGTGTTGATTTTATCTTCACCCAAAGCCTAAAATGGGGAGGTCTCTCTGAGCCCCCCAGGCCATCCCTTCTAACCCCTCACCACTCCCAAATGGACAATCCCCTCTGCTCCCACCATTGGGCCATTGGTGACTTTCCTGATCTCCCAGCCACAGGCAGGACTTGCACACCTCTCCTAGTGGGTGCTCTTTTTTATTATTAAAACTTTTTATTTGCAAAACATATACATAGGTAATTTTTCAACAGACCCTTGCAAAGCTTTCTGTTACAAATTTTTCCCTCCTTCCCCCCCCCACCCCCTCCCCTAGATGGCAGGAACTCTAATACATGTTAATTATGTTAAAATATATGACAGATCCAATATATGTATACATATTTATACAGTTATCTTGCTGTACAACAAAAATCACATCTAGAAAAAACAAAAACAAAAAAATCTGAGAAGGAAAACAAAATGCAAGCAAACATCAACAGAAAGTGTTAAAATGCTGTGTTATGATCCACACTGAGTTCCCACAGGCCTCTCTCTGGATGTATACAGCTTTCTTCATCACTGAACAATTGGAACTGGTTTGAGACAATTCTTTGTTGTAGAGAGCCATGTCCATCAGAATTGGTCATCATATAGTCTTGTTGTTGCTGTGTACAATGTTCTCCTGGTTCTGCTCATTTCACTCAGCATCAGTCCATGCAAGTCTCTGCAGGCCTCTCTGAAATCATCCTGCTGGTCATTTCTTACAGAACAATAATATTCCATAACATTCATATACCATAATTTGTTCAGCCACTCTCCAATTGATGGGCATCCCTTCAGTTTCCAGTTTCTTGCCACTACAAAAAGGGCTGCCACAAACATTTTTCACATGTGGGTCCCTTTCCCTCCTCTAAGATCTCTTTGGGATATAGGCCCAATAGAAGCACTGCTGGGTCAAAGGGTATGCAGTTTGATACTAGTTGGTGCTCTTATCCTCACAGCTGGAGATCCCTTTGACCCACCAGGCCACTCACCCCAACTCCACAGGAGAGGTCTCTCTTTGCCCCCTGGCCAGACCCTCCAACCCCTAACCATCACCCTGGCCCTCCCCCCATGGACTGCCCCCTCTGGCTCATTAGTGACCTCCCTGATTTCCCACCTATAGGCAGAATTTGAACACCCTTCCCAGTTGGTGTTCTTATCCTCATGTTAACCTCACAGACAAAGGTCTCTATGCCCCCCCCAGACTCCATGTTCTAACCCCTTCCCACCCCCAGAATGGACTGTCCCCTCTGCCTTCGTCATTGGACCATTGGTCATCTTACTGATGATCTAGCACTCACAGGCAGAACTTGTACTCCCCTCCCAGTTAGGGAGAAGGTCTCTATGACCCCACCAGGTCATTGCCTATAACCCTTAACTACCACCCCTGTCTTACCCCCAATAGACTGCCCATCTGGCCCACTGGTGACCTCTCTGATCACTCCCCCACAGGCAGAACTTGCACTCCCCTCCCAGGTTATGGTTTAATCCTCACCCTAACCCCACTATGGGAGGTGCCTTTGACCCCTGAAGCCAGCCCCAAATGGACTGTGCCCTCTGAACCCACCTTTGGGCACTTGGTGACCTCCCTGATCTCTCACACACAGAACTTGCAATCCCCTCCCTGTTAGTGCTCTTATCCTCACCCCAACTTCACAGCAGGAGGTCCTTCTGACCCACCAGGCCAGCCCCTCTCACCCTTTGCCTCCTTGGAATGGATTGTCGCCTTTGTTTCATCCTTTGGGTCATTGGTGACCTCCATGATATCCCATCCATGGGCAGGCCTTGCACTCCCAACCCAATTGGTGGTCTTATCCTCGCCTCAACCCCACAGTAGGGGGTCACTCTTAACCCCATAGTCTGTCCCCTCTAACCACCATCCCTGCCCTTCCCCCAATGAATTGACCTGGCCCACTGGTGACCTCCCTGATCTCCTACCCCCAGGCAGAAAGTTCACTCCCTTCCCATTTTGTGGTCTTTTTTCCCCCCAACCCCACCATGCAAGGTCTCTCTGAATCCCCCAGGCTGTCCCCTCTAGTCCCTGACCACCACCC
>JAJPUD010015939.1:0-35657 GCA_023553655.1 Myrmecobius fasciatus | reverse complement strand
GTTCCCGGCCCTTAGGCACACCGGCGCGCGGCCGCCGGCCCCCACCCCTACCCCCACAACTCTCAGCTGAGGGGCGCGGGCCTCCTTCCTCCTTCCCTTCTCTTTTCAACGAGATTAGTCAGGTTCAGGGTTTAAGGCTTGCCCCCCCAAGAATTGTCACCTCAAGTTATGAGGGGGGGAGGGGAGAGGAGCCATTCTATCTGATTTCCTTTGGTCCGGATAACCAAGAAACAGCAGGTGGCAGGGTGGGGCATTTATTAAAGACTCTCCTTGCTGTGTCTTCCTGGGGGAGGAAGAGGAGGAAAAGGGAGTGGCCCGGAGTATGAGGGGGTCACATCGAATTTAAAGGCCTTTTCCTCATAGGTTTAGCTTGAGGCCAGCCAGCATCGAGGTCCCCCCCCCCTTGATTCAAGGTCTGAAAGGTGCTTCTGAATCCTAGTGCAGCTTTGGAGATGGGCCCTTGGGGTCTAAAATCTAGGGACAGTTGAGGGTTCTAGCATAACGCCCTGATTCATCTCATTTTCTTCTTAGATCTTGGAGGTCAGGTAGGTTCGACAGTAGTGGGAAGGATGAGATAAGGGAAGAGCTTCCCCGGTTGCTGATAGTCTTTCCTCTTTTCTCTAAGTCAGTTTCAAACCCAATTTCTATTCTCCCTTTGGACTTGGGGCAAGAAACATCTTTTTGGTTTTCTGAAGAGATCGAGATTCTTGGCACACGAGCTTATTAAAGATCCCATGGCACTTTGTTCAGGATTTGACGGCATCAGTTGAAGCCCAGAAGTATGTCTCTGTAGGGGGCCACCTAAATTTCCCCTCAGGTTCCCCATCTAAAGCAACTGTGCCAATTCTTCTATGAATGTACAGAGGTGACTGCTTTTGGGTGGTGGATAATTTTACTTTGTAAAATGTTTAGATATATTCAGGATGAGAATATAATTATTAATTAGCTCATAATTACAATTAATATATTAATCACCATATAACTAGCAGGTTTTATATATATATATCATAGTCTAGTATAGTCTATTTTTTATTCCAAAATTACATTCAGTAACTTTTAGTGCATGTACATAGTATGGTTTTTCTCAACTTGAATTATTTATGTATTGTACAACCATAAAATTGTCTGGTGGTTAAGATTCAATAATCAATTCAGTTGGACCAATTTAATTACTGATTATTTGATTCAATAAAATATTTTAAATTATTGATTCTTTAAAGAAAATAAGTATATTTGATGGTTGAACATTAGTAATTGTAGCTAAAAACCTGTAAATTTAAAGTAGCTTTCTAATTGTTAAAAAAAAAAAAATCAAATGAATTGTATAGAGGAAAGGAAGCCTTTACCTGAGTCATTTCAGTTTTAACTAACACAAGATCTGAAACAGAAATACTAGATGTCAGCCAGAAGAGCATTGTGTCTTATCTAACACCTTCTTTGATGTCCCCTCAAGCAGTTAGGGATTTCCCTAGACACATCCCCACTTTGTTTTAGTAATTCATTATGACATCATCCTTGAATTTATCTAACTTCTTGAACTTAGTTGTTTTCATTTTCTACTTGGAGAAGCAGCATGACATAATGGAATAGCAGTTTGGCAGTCAGGAGGCCTAGCCCTCTAGTTCTGTCACTGGATATTATACCTTGGGCAAATCACGTTATCTCAGACCCCAGTTTCCTCATCTGTCAAATGTGAATAGAGTAGGGCAAGAGGGATCTATCTCTAAGATCTCTTCCAATTTTAACATTTTCTGATTCTATTTCTCCAGTTAGCATTCCTTCCTCTCTGCTTCCTTCTCTGGCTCAGCCGGGGGTACACCAGCTGTGTTCCGGCCCTCTTCTTTTCTTCCTCTACTTCCATTCTTAGGGCCACAAGCATCATCTCAATGTGCATAATTCCCAAATCTCTCGCTCCCGCTCATGCTTTTCTGACTTCTAGTACCTTGCCTTCAGTTATCTTTGAACACACCAGATAGCCCATCAGACCCTCAAACTCAACTTGTTGAACAGCTTGGCAGGACTTTTGCTAGCAGATCATGTACCTAAGGAACTAATTGAGCCTGCTCAGTCACAGGATCCAGTCAGGAGTGAGAAGCTGCATGCTAGAGTGGAGAGTGCTGTGCTTAAGAAAGACTCGATTCAAATCTCACTTGTTACCTTTGTGACCCTAAGCCATCATCTCCCTGTAAAATGGGAATCTTCATACCTATTGGACCTGCCTCAAAATAGAGGTAGTGGTTGTAGAGATCAGGTGAAATAATGCAGGGGAAGTGCTATATAAACATTAGTTGTTATTCTGTTGGAGTCCTCCTAGCTTGGGATCTGTCAGAGCTTGAGTTCTGCTTGCATGGTTTTGGGGGTCTCAGTGTAAGGTGTCTTGCTCTTAAAAAAGAAAACTAGAAAGGCCATTTAAACTGTTGGCCTGTCAGAATAATAGCACTTTAGGAATTACAAAGTGGGATATTTTTTTTGGTCCTCTGAATGAGGAAACAGTATCAGAGAAGCCTGCTAGTGTGCTCCAGGCTGTGAGGGTTAGGAGATGGAAGTTCTCTGGTTTTAAACCCAGGTTTCCTAATCTCATGTCTTAGAGCTTTCACCATTGTACTGCGCTGCTTTTCTAAGAAAGTCAGGAAAACAAGCTTATCATCTGTTCTTTAGAATGCCAGACTTGGCAGTTGTAGAATGGTCCTCTCCTCCCCCACCTCCGTAACTACAAGTATTGGTCACAAATGGGAGGTATTTAGGGGCAGATTTGAGTCCCCGTAGCCGTTTGTCAGAGAACTGATTTGACCAGAGCCCACACTCCCTCACACATTTCCCAAGCTGCGCCGTCGCCGCCATTACCTGAGAATGGGAGTGGTTGGTCTGCTAGAGCAGTTGGTTTACAAGTGGGCTTCTAGTTTTCATTGTTGAGTTTTAGGCTTTGAAAACAGGTATGAGTTTTGCCAGCTTCTAGGTGAGGGGTTCTTAACCTTTGTCGTGGACCTCTTGGGCAATCTGGTGAAACCTCTGAATCCCTCCCCGGCATCTTGTTTTTAGAATGCATGATGTAAACTATATAGGATTACCAAGGAATTCGATTATATTGAAGTCCAATTATCAAAATAATCAAAAAAGAAAGAAAGCCAAGTTCAGACTCTTGGTTAAGAACCCTTGCCCTAGTTGATCTCTAGCACCAGGTGTTGGCTTTCAGGTCTAATAGCTCACTCATAAATTCATTCAGACCCCAGAAATCACACTTGTGTCCTGGGCATGGGTGCTGCAGACTTAGGTGGCCAAAAGCAATCTTAGAATTGGAACCCAAAGCCCAGAATGGCAGAAGGGGACGTTGTGGGAGCCCCACCTGATCACCTCTGGGTACACCAGGAAGGTGTCTACCGGGATGAATACCAGCGAACATGGATTGCATTTGTGGAAGAGGTAACTCTTGATTTTCTCTTAACTTGGTTTCTATCCATTTTCAGTCTTTGGGGAGGGTCTGGTTTCAGTGTTTACAATTATTTCCCCATAGGAGACCAGTTTCGTTAGGGCTCGAGTGCAGCAGGTACAGGTACCCCTAAGTGATGCAGTCAGGCCCAGTCATCTCCCTCCCTCACAGCTACCACTAATGTGGCAGCTGTACCCTGAAGAGCACTACCTGGATAACAGCTCTAGGATATGGGAGATAGAGCACCACTTAATGGTATGTATTATGGCTAATTGTTCCCTATTTGATCTCACCCCCTCCAGGAGAGAGGGGGAGAGAGAGAGCGCTCTATTCTTTTTTCTCTTTGTTTAACAGGTCAGGGGAGTTGAGGAGCTGTTGCTTAAGCTCTTGCCTGACGATTAATCTGGTAAATACTGATATTCTCTCTTTCCCCTTTCTATACTTTTTATGCTTGCACTCGGTTATGGAGTTTTAATGATAATATTTGTTTTCCAGGTGCTGGGATTCTAGGAAGATATGTCCATTTGTTGTGTACATTATATGGGAATCACTTCACCCAGCACTGAAGTGCATCTACCTTTGGGGGGAAAAGTGAAAACTGTTCAAGAACACAGCACAACAGTTTAGGAAGGAAAGTGAAGAATACTGTAAAACCGCAGGGGGAATGTTAGGTAGATACAAGGCAAGTCCAGAGGTGGTCATTGAGTCAGGACACCTAGCTTAAAACCTCTGACTCTTGGAAAGTGCCATGGAATCTTTAATGGACATCGTCGGTCAGAACCTCCGTTTGACATCCTCACACAAAAAGCAGCACCTCCAGAAAAGATGCCCTGATCACCAAGGACTTGGTACTGACTTAGAAGGGAGCCTTCAGCAGTCAACATGTTTTGTTTTGTTTTTTTCCCCTCCCACCCTTCCCCGAACTTTGCATTCCTCTTTCTCCCTTCATAAAAACATCCTAGTTTTTGCTTGCATGTCTTCCATTCCAGCACTGGTATACTTGGATCTACTGAAAACTTAGGAGTTCTGAGAAAGGGCACCACCCAGGTTGGCTGCAGTCTTCAAGGACCTTTCCCCTTTCAGAAATGCCACATGTCTTCAAAGTCTCAGGGAGTTTTAAAATTCAATCTCTGTTTACCATATTTTATCTTTAAATACCGAACTACTTTCGTGGAAACTTCCAAAAATATTCGTAGGTGTTCATAGGTACTTTTGCCCAGGTAATAGCATTTCAGTTGTTGTCAGTTCTCAGGGACGAAATTGATTGCCCTGGTAAAGAGCTTCCTGAGATAAAGCCTAAATAGCAGGGATAGTTTGATTACCTTTGAAATGAAGGGAAATCCTGGGGGATGGAGGATCTTCTTGCTTTTTGGAAAGCCTTTCTGTGCTACTGTTAACAGTTCTGAAAGTAAATATAAACTATTGTTTTCCCTAATTGAGTGAGGTTGGTACTATAAATACAGTCTGCTAATCTTGTAAAATGGCCAGAGAGTTTTGTAATTACTCTAGTGTAACTACTTTCCAGTGGTGAAGGGGTACCAAGTAATAACCTTAGATAAAAATCCCTAAGTCTCAGAATGGTTAAGGGTAGAAATTAGAGCAAAAGTAGAGCTTATGAGCCAGAAAAGATTTTTTTATGAGAAAGCAAAATAAACACTCTATAATCATATTTTTTTTTTCTTGTTTTAGTTTTAATGGATATGCCCCAGAAGGATCCCTGCCAGAAACAAGCCTGTGAAATACAGAAATGCTTGCAAGGTACTTAACATATGGTGCTTTATTCTAGTGATTTTTTTTTTCCATTTTGTGTATGAGCTTCAAGAGTCAGACCATCCATCTGCAAGTTAACATTTAACTTGTCTCATAGTAATATCCAATCTCTGCACTTTTTCTTTCACTGGCTTTATTACCAGTGTAAACTAAGGATGATTCTCTTTATGGCTTAAAAAATATAGTGACAAGTTGTACTTTTTTCAACTACATTTTATAAAGCATGATGTTAGTGGGAAAAGCACTGGATTTAGAGTCAGAGGGCCTGAGTTCAAATTCTGGCCCTAAGGCTTCCTAACTAAAGGGCATTAGACAAGATGCCTAACTACCGCCCGCAGCAATAAAAGGGAGGCTTTTATTAGATGAGCCTTAAGGTCCCATCCAGTTTAGCTTTTACCCTATGGTGTTAAAAGGGGAGAGTTGGTTTTAAATGGGTCACAGACTGTGCTTGATAAATCAATCACCTGAATGTAGGTGGAAGGGGTTCTAGTAGAAAGCTTAGAGTTCTAGATACCCACCTCAGCTGCTGCGGAAAGATAATATTACTGTCCAACTGCTAAAGAATGTCCATAGTAGGGAATTATAGTCGCGAAGCTGAATTGAAAGAAGGCCCCTCTAAAGAGTTTACTTGCCTTCTTGGGTCTGATTGTCATCCTCTTTGTACTCAAACTGCCTTCTCTCAAGTGGGAAACTGTGATATTGGAATCCCATCACAAGTACAAAGCAGATGAGAACCGGTATAGAAGTTTTATTTTTATTAAATGATTTAAGTCTTAAGCTTTTTTTCTGAAATCTGACATGAGTTATATAAGACTTTTAGAAAGAATTCATTTTATTAACCCTTTAGGAGAAATTTTAAGCCCTTAATTTACTCACCCCCTTGCCCCTCAATTTTGAGAAGGTAAGAAAACTGTTTTTCCCATATTTATTTTTACTCTATAACGTATGTATTTGTATACATGTACACATGATATATGCATGTCCATGCATACATACACGTGAGAGTGTGTGTTTGATGTATGAATACACACACTTTGAAATAACAATCACATAACCAGGACAGACAGACCAAGAATTAAAGCAGTATTAACCCCTATTCCTGGCTGGGTTGAAGGGCAAGGAAGTGGGGGAGAAGAAAATGGAGAGCTAGTCACCATCCCCTAGAGCTACCTTTCACTGCCCTTTAATATATAAGGGAGCTAGAAAGAGCCAGTAGAGCTGCAGCAGCTTCAAGTCCTTTCTCTAAAGCACAAGAATGTTCTGGTCACTTCCATGATAATTTGAAAAAAAAAATGTTAACTTTCAGTTAGAGGTTGGTGAAGATAAAGATATAATTTTTTTCCCATTAAAGTTCATGGGCCCCTTGAAATCTATCTACATAACTCCCAAGGGGCTCCCTAGATTAAGACCCTCTTCTCTAGAACAAAAATATGCTTAATTCAAGACTTAGATCTGAGACCTGAAAGAAAGTAATACTAAGTGGTATTATACTAATACCAAAATACTATCTTTCAGTCATTTTGTAAGTCATATTTTCTCCTGTTTAGTGCACTTACCAAGGACTGTAAAATTGCTGAAGGGATAAATCTTGGGCTGTCCCATTTAATAATAAAATTAATTTCTGTGCAGTTCCGAGTAAATTGCTGGTTTTTAGTAGAGGTAAAAATCTCATGTTCATGAAAATTGAAATTCAAGCCTGTCGATACAGTATTTCCTGAAGAAGGACTTGAGATTTTACTGCCTCACCCCCTCCCCCAGATATACAGATAAATTAAACAACAAAACAGTAAATAGAGGAAGATCAATTTATATTGTCCAAGATACCCTGCAGAGTTAATAAATGACTATCTAGATGGCTCAGAATACTAGTACGTGGTGAAAATTTTGCCTCTTTTTCTTGCAGATTTCAGTTTCAATTATTGATGAACTAAATCTGATAACAGATTAAGCTACAGAAATAACTGATCTAGCCTAGCTTAGAACCTTCCCCTAGATTAGATTCCTCCCTCATTTCATTTTCCATCCCCCTGCTTCATATCTTAAAGGGCCCAATCGTTCTCCTACTAATTTTGGTCAGTGGGCATGGGAAAAACCTCCCTTTCCCTTTACTGTTTCTAATGGGTTATGCTAGCTCTCTAAGTTTACAAAAGGGGAAGTTTTCAAATCACTAACCTTTAAGAAAAAAAAAACTTGATCAGTTTACTTTCTCTCATAGAATTAGTCTTTGTTTTTCAGCCAACAACTACATGGAGTCTAAGTGTGAGGCTGTCATCCAAGAGTTGCGTAGGTGCTGTGCTCAGTACCCCAAAGGGAGATCTGTTGTCTGTTCAGGATTTGAGAAGGAAGATGAAGAAAGGCAGAAGCTTAAATCTGCATCACAGTGAATTTCTGCTCCATGTTTTTCATCCAGGAGATTTTATTTGGTCTCCTGAACAGGTTATATCTCAGGTAGTCAACAAAAGCCAAATGGAAATTTACCTATAGGTTTACTATGAATAGGCAAAAGAATAGAAAGATAGAAACAAATCTAGCTTGAAACAATTTATTAAAAGAGAAAAATGTCTTTGTTTCAATGTTAACTTTAAAAAAAATGGCCTGTTTAAAATAAACATGTTTTCAATGCAGATATTTTGGTCTGGTACTGAATGGTCTCTTCATTAGGATTTCCTTGATTTTAGCAGCTCGTTAATTATACTGTAATAAGGGAATACCTTCCAGGGAGGCAGTGTCACAGTGGGGAAAGCACTGGATTTGAAGTCACAGGACCTCGGTAGAGATTCCAGCTTTTCTACTCACTGTATGGCTTTGGGCCAGACAGTGAGGCTGAAATGAGGGAGTTGGATTAGATCAGTGGTTCTTCCAAGTGTGGTCCAGGGACCCCTGGGGTACCCTGAGACCCTTTTTAGAAGGTCCTAGAGGTTAAGACTATTTTCAGAATCCTGAAATAATTTCTAATACAGTAAATACTGATAGATATAACCCACATAATCCAAAGCTCTTTAGTCATCCTCAGTAAGAATATAAAGGAATCTTGAGAATAAAAAGTTTGAGAACTGCTAGATTAGATGATCTCTCCCGTCCCTTCTGGCTCTAAATCTGTGGTTCTTTCAGCAGTATCTCACAAACATTAATCTTTCTGAATGTTTGTGAGGTGCAATAATGCTGTGATGAATTTTTTTTTTATCTCTTCGATGTGGCTCTTCCATCAACCTAGCCATGCTTTTTCAATCTCTAATTTTCGTCTGTTTTCCCAAGAAATCCTTTATGGATGATCTGCACAATGTGCTAGAAATTGTTTTAATAATGGATGCCAGTACAATACTTGGGTTAATTCATTTTCATCACATGACTGGCCCACCTCTTCCAGTCATATATGTCTTTGATGCCATTTATTTATACACCAGTCATCTGGAAAGAAACCAGCCTCCTTCCACCTACCATACATCTTTTCCATTAATTTTTTGAAACATCTGTGGTTTTGATTATTTTGAGATTGTTGTTTTATGGGATTTGTAGTCATGTCGTAGCACTGAGAAAATTGTTGGTGATGGGTCGGTGACATATGGAGTGCTGGATTTAAGAGTCAGGAAACTTGAGTTTAAATCCTGCCTCAGTCACTTAAAATCACTTGGCACCTCAGCCTCAGTTTCTTCATCTTTTTCAAACTGGGGATATGAACACATATCTCAAAGGATTGTTGTGAGTATTGAAATAACATAAACTGTTTTGCAAACCTTTTGCAATTTAGGATTTTTGAAAATGTTGCTTATTTTCCCAAATGAAAACTAGCTCATTCTGTTCACATCTGGAATAGCATTGTTGGTCAACTGCAGCACTTGTTTGTAATAACTCAGTGGACTCCATCCAATTGCATTTCATAACCTAAGCAATGTCAATTTTTCAGTCACTTTAAAAAATTTTTTCTTTATTATTTCCTAGGCCATCATCCCTATGAATAGCTGTAGATATTATTGAGGAAGCCCTGTTGTGTTCTGAGATCAGGTACAGCACAACAGAGGTGTCTCAGGAAGCAACACTCCCCAAATGTAGTTGAACCAGTTAAAAATGTAATTGGGAAATAGTTAACAAAATAAAAATCCAATGGAACATAGATAATATAACATCTTCAAATTTAAGTCAACATACAGCCCGCCCCTGTTTCTAGTTGAGGTTGACACTACTACAATACAATATGGTTGACCAGAGCTTCTGAAGAAACTCATCGTCTAGCTTATTTCCTACACATTTTTAGTTGCACTGTAAGCAGGATATCCTCCACAACACTATCAAACATCTTTGACAAGTATGTCACCTATTTTTATATCTTGTTTCATAATAATACTCTGAGCATTAAAAATCTTTTTGGAATTTCATAAAAACATCAACATGTACCTGGGAGTCACCTTGTCACCGGAAAACCTAAATTTTAAGGCTATATTTTGTTTCACCAAAGCAAATGCATTTTTTTCCTTGATCAGACAATAAACAGGTTTTTTGTTTTTTTTTAAATATGTATCAGTCACTTGTCATTGTAAGTCTACTACAGAAAAGTACAAAAGCTGTTTCTCCTGTTTTTATCCCAATATACAGGTTTATTTTATAAAGAATAAAAAAATTGGACATGAGTTAATTACTTATGTCTCAGTGATCCATTTTTGTTAGTACCACTGTCCATGATCTTTTTTTACATTCTTTTAGAATGTTCAATTTAAGATGTCTTGATTTTGCTCTTTTTTAAGATGTCTTAAAGATGGATCCCTGGCTGCCTTTAAAATTCTATTGCTTCTAGATCTTTTCTTCACCCGGTATTTGGTCAGATACAAATACTCCACAGCTCCATATTTTTATTAAGTACCATTTCCACTTCCTTCCACAACACTTTGTTTATTGTAGTGAAGAGTTCAAATGGTCCATGGTCATCAATGATGAGAATATATTGCCTTGAGAACTATTGAAAATCTCTACCATTTCACACCTATTTATCATTCTTTCAGTTTTCATTGTGAAATTCTTTGATTTAGTTGGCTCTCAAACCAAGACTTCTGCACAATTATTTTCTCCTTCACCATATTTTATTTTGTGAGGTCACATAAGCTGTAATATTCAACCATCTTTCTCTTGAAATGTTTTGCAAATGAACTTCTACTCTTTCGTAGACCTTTACTGCAGTGGCTCTCATTTTCTTGGTAAGCAAATCAAGTGTTTGTGTTAACTGTTACAGTGGTTAAAATTCTTATATGGAATTGTGGTGATTGGTATCAAAGGCTTTACTTTCATTAGTTTCCTGTTTTTCAGGCAACTACCCTAATTTTGCATTGATTTTGACTTTTGCTCTAACTGGTCTATTATCTGATTATGCACAGACAGCATATTCTGAAATTACTCCTCCATAAATAAGCCATTTCCTACTAAAATAACAATTTCATTAAAAAAAAATCAGTCCTCTCCACTTCTAGCTCCTTCCAACTCTTTGGGAGGCAATGTGGTACAGTGTAAATCCCATGAAAAATTTCTTGCCTCTGGGTACATGATAAAACAAATTCTCCCAACTCCTTTATTTGTGTACCCCCCCCTCGAATTTGAACTCCTTTCAAATAAAGGAGTTAAAAATATATAAGCCACTGTTTCACTTAGTTGTACCTTGTATGTGTTGCTGATATCACATACAGGAGTTATGTCTATGGATATAGATCAGTTAGTCTAGTGTATTAATTTGTTGGTCACTGGATGAAAGATTTCACATTTCAAGTACCGACAATATTTGTTACTTCTTTTAACACCTGCCCCCCTTTCTGCCATTGTCATTATGGACTTGAAGGAAGTGACTGTATGAGGCTCAGAGCCATTTGGGTATGTATCGGTTTCATGGATTTCAGTGGTCAAAATACTCATTTGGAAGGTCAGGAGGTTGAGTATTCCAGGCATAGGGAACCACATGAGCAAAGGTTGAAAGGAAACTATGGAATCTATTCTAGGGAACCAGGTGAGTAATCTATTCATTAAGATCTCTAAAAAAATTTTATTTCAACTTTAAGGTACTAAGATTTCACAGAATTGCCATCAGAAGGCTTCTTGTGAGAAATCTAATCTTCTCCCTCCCCAAAAAGGAATATCTACTACAACACATCCGAGATTTATTAATTGTACCATATGAAAGAATTCATCAAATCACTTATATCCAAAGGAATGTAAATCAAAACAACCAAGGTTTCAAACAAGCACACAAATACATTGTTGATGGTGCTAGGGATGGTCTGACCATTCTAAAAACTTTGTCATTTTGCTCTAAAATTAACAAAATGTCCATATCCTTTGACCCAGAGAGCTCATGCACAGCATGTCTTTCCAGTGAGGTCAGGCATAAAGAAAAAGGTTCGTATCTACCAAAATGTTCAGAGCAATAGTTTTTGTAATATCTCAACATTAGAAATAAAGTAGGTACTTAGTGATTCGAAAAGGACTAAACACACACACACACACACAAATGGGATAATTGAACCATAAGATGAAGGGATTGAGAGAAAACTGGAGAGATGAGAGTAGCAAGCAAAACTATATTCAGTGATTCCAATAATATAAATAAAAAGAAGCAACATTGTTGTATTGATGAAGTTTGGCCCCAGAGAAGACTTGAGAGAATACACCTTCCCTTCATTGCAGAGGTGAGGATCTGTGGGGGTGGAGTATTGAATTTCAGATCAGATTTAGTCTATGTGATGGTTTTACTCTAAATATTCTTTTTTATTTTTCTAGTGTTGGTTAAAAAGAGAAGTCTTGATTCCTGAGGGGAGCATATATTTGGAAATGAGTGATGTAAAAGTCAAAAGAATCAAAAGATTTAATGGTTGTAGAACATGTGGCGTGTAGAACATGTAGCTGCACCCGGTGAAGTTGGATTTTTAAAAAAATTTATTATTGGTTATAGAACTATAAGATATGAACTTCAACTGTCTGTGCTTATAACTCTAAAGCACAATTTAAAATTTGATTATATACTTAACCATTAATAAACCAAATGTATGAAACAAGGGACAAAAATCTTGCTTTACTGCCCCCAGCAGTAATAAGAAACAAATAACAAAAGAATTAAATACTCTTGTGTTCTCCAAACCTATCCAAAATTCTGCCATTTTTGTCCCTGCTCAAGTACTGAAGTATCAGTATCAAGAGGTATCAGGGGTGTGTTCATAAGTGAGAGTTGGCTGATCTGAGCTTTAAAAGCAGGTTTATTTCAGCACTGAATGATACTTTACCAATGCTTTAACCATTTGGGTTTTGGTTTTTTTTAGTCTTTTTTTTTTTAAATTTTCTCAAAAGGCATAGCTTTGACTCCAATTGTCAAGGTGAACAAAGGATAGTGAGAGTTCACGTTTCTTTCGATAGCAATAAAGGACTTTTTGAACATTATCTCATTTTACAAATGAGCTAAGCTCAGGTGAAGTGGATGATTCAGAGGAGTGGCTAAGGCCATGGTCACACAGCTAGGAAATGAAAAGCTGGATTTCAATCTTTTGTCTTCTGAGGAGGGAGAGAGAGAGGATGGAAAAACCAAAGGTTTTTGAGTATGGAGGAGACATGAGTATCTTTGTAGGTAGTAGGAAATGAGTCAATAGGGAGACATTGAAGAAGGAGAATGGTGGAGGGGCGTCTGCTAAAGGAGATGATATGGGATGGGATGGGCTTGTGCAGGTAGAAGGAGAAGGACCATCTCTTCATGTGAGTTGGGGAGGTGGAGGAAACTAGAGGATCTGCTAAAGAAGCTCTTCCAATGATTATCATTGAGAGTGCCGTGGACCATCACTGCAATTACAAACAAAAATAAAAACGCAGGGCCTGTCCCCAAGCAACTCCCAATCTAAGAAGAGAGACCACAGACAGACCACTATCTACAGTATATCTATGGAGAACATTGGCAGTGCTTTCATAAGGAAGGCACTAGCAGTTTGGGAATCAGGAAAAACTTCTTGTAGGGGTTGGGATTTTAGCTGATGCCTGAGAGGCCAGGAGATAGAGATGAGGAGAGAGTTCCAAGCATGCATGGGGTACAACTGGTAAAAGTGGGAGTGTCCTGGGTCCAGCAGTGAAACTAGTGTCATTGAGAGCATATGGAAAGGGAGGAAGGGAGTAGGTTACAAAGACTAAAAACCAATCAATCCTGTAAACAGTAGGGAGCCACTACAGCTTACTGTGTGGGGAGGCAACAGAGTCAGATCATAGTGGAGTGAGTGCTAGGCCTGCAGTCAGGAAAGTCCAGATTCAAGTATGGCCTCTGACACTAGTGTGATTCTGAAGAAGTCACTTTACCTTTAGGATCACAATAGCTCCCACCTGCCAGGGTGATTGTGAGGATCAAATGAGATTTATAAATGCTTTGCAAACTGATATAAAATGCTAGCTATTGAAAGGGGGTGAGGAAATGACATGGTTAGGTCAGCCCTTTAGCAAAGTCATTTTAGTAATTTAGCAGGGGATGGATTGCAGTGAGGAGACCAGTGTGAAGTGTTGAAGGCCTGTCCTAGAGTGTGGAATAACAGCTAGGATCCCCAGATCTTGGCAACAGATTGAATATGGGGGGGAGTGAGGAAATGAGGATGACCCTTAGACTGGGAGGATGGGGGTTCCATGGACAGTAACAGGGAAGCTTGGAGGTAGAGGGAGATTTAGGGGGAAAGATGAGTTCAGTTTTGATCATGTTAAGTGTTTACCATATCTATGGGACATCCAGTTCAAGATGTCTACTAGGTAGTTGAAGATGTGAGACTAGAGATCAAGAGGAAGACTTTGGCTGGATAAACAGGATATGAAAATTATCAACAGAGATAGTAGCTGAATCCCTAGGAGCCAATGACCACTTGGAGAAGAAGAAAACCCCAGGACGCAGCCTTGGGGGACCCCCTGTGGTGAACAGATGAAATTCTAGCAAAGGAGATAGAAGCAG
This sequence comes from Myrmecobius fasciatus, assembly GCA_023553655.1. Classification (NCBI taxonomy): domain Eukaryota; kingdom Metazoa; phylum Chordata; class Mammalia; order Dasyuromorphia; family Myrmecobiidae; genus Myrmecobius; species Myrmecobius fasciatus. The sequence goes on along the minus strand of JAJPUD010015939.1, from coordinate 21,522 downwards.
CAGTCGGGGAGACTGAGAGAAAAGTGTCCTGAAAACCTAGAGAGAAGAGAGCAGGAAGGAAAGGAGGGTGTCTGTAGGGTTCAAAGCTTCAGGGAGGTCAACAAGGGTGAGAATTGAGAAAAGATCATTTGATTTGGCAATGAAGAGACTACTAGAAATTTGGAAGAGACCAGTTTCAGTTAAATGATGAGGCCTTAAGCCACACTACTGAGAGAAGAAAGTGAGAAGAAAGGAAATGAAAACATTCATGGAAGTAAGCCATGAAAAGGAGGAAATTGCAGGGGATAGATGAAGGTTTTTTGAGGATGTAGGAGACGGCCATCTTTGTAGGCAGTAGGGAATGAACCAATAGGCAGAGATTGAAGATGAGTGAGGATAGGGGAGGTGCCAGTCTTCTAAAGGAGATGAGATGGGATGGGATTGTGCAGGTAGAAGGACCATCTCTTCATATGAGATGTGGGGGGGGGGCAGCTCTGAATGGTGTGAAAAGATGAAGGGGAAGCTGCAGTAGGTTTGAGAAGAGGTGAGAAGAATAGAAGAGACTCTGTGGTGATCAGGATAGTGAATCAAGGATTGCTTGGCTGCAGTGAGAGCCCAGTTGGGATTATGGAACACAAATTAGTGGTGAACTAGTCCACAGAGTTTCACAATTTTCTCTAGCTCTACTGAACAGCACATGAGTAGGAGTGAAGATAACACAGTGGTAGTTCTTTGCCTTCTAAGACTGATGAGAAGGTGGAGCAGGATGGGAAATTATACAGTTTAGCAATAAGAGGAGGTGAAGTACAAACAGTGGGAAGGTTGTAAGCAAGCCAACTTTGGCAACTACTGCTCCCTCTTTGATCTCTCTGCTGTAGTCAAGTCAGAGATAACATCGCTTCTCCACCTCAGGCTTTCCATGTGGGAGATCGGAGTTCTTTTTACAGAGGAGCCACCTCTTAGGGCAAGCCAAATAGTAGCTAGCGCCAAGAAGAGGTAAAAATCATTCCATCCTATTTATGAAAATGTTTGCCTGTCTCTGTCTTGTAGGCTAATATTAAGCAATTTCAACTGATTGTTTTTTATTGATTTGCACATCTGCACTGAGCCAGACATTTCTAGAAAACCATCATTTCAATAAGCATTTATTAAGCACCTACTATGTGCTAGGCACTGGGAGTATAGAGAAAAGTAAAAAGTGAGAGCTCTCAAGGGGCTCCCAATCTAATGGGGTAGACCATATGAAAACTACTATCTCCAATCCAGCCAGGATAAATTGGAAATAATTCAAAGAAGGTAGTTACTAGGATTAGGAGTACTTAAGAACTTTTCTATACAAAGCAGGATTCTAGCTGGGATCCAAAGAAAATCAGTGGGTAGAGAGGAGTGAGAGCCTGGAGTCAGAGATGGGACAGCAAGAAGAAGAGTGCCACTGGATCAAAGATGGCTGGGTAGTACTACATTCATATATGATATGGCACCTCCCTTCTTGTGGAGCAGCTGCTCCTTTTATTGAGGGAAAGGCACCCTGCTTGTTGTCCTTTTTGCTATTTAAAGATCTGATAGGTGGGAAGGGCTCAGTTTCACCCCGAAATCCTGTCCTGGAGAAGTGTTCTTAGCAAAGTCTTAGTCTTTGCCACTCTCTTGTTTTCTGAGATCCTTTCCTCATCTAATGGAATTGGGCCAGATTCTCTCTAAAAGCTCCTTCCAGATTGAAAATGCCATTATTTGATTCTAAAATTTTATAAGAAGTGGTATATTTTAGATAGCTCTGCTTTCAAATTTGAGGAGCACATGTGCTTGCAAACATCCCCCAAACCTCCCCACACCCTCTCCCTCTTTCTGTTTCTTACCCCCCCACTTTCTCTCTCTCCCCTTCTGTCTCTCTGTCTCTTTGTGTATGTGTCTGTCTCTCTGTCTCTGTCTCTCTCTCTCTCACACACACATATGTTATGCAGTTAATGCCTTCTGAAGTAGAGAGCCCAAGTCAGAAAGCCCAGCATGATTGTGTATGGCATCAATAAATGAATTCTCTATTCTAGCTCAAAAGGAGAGCCTTCAGAGCAATGGTAAACCTCTCCTCCTGTATAGCTGTGAGCCAAAGTTGTCACATGTGCTGGCATGAGGCTATTCATCTGCCTATAAATCCAGCTGATCAATTGCCATTTGGGTTTTGGTGGTCACCAATAAAAGCCTGTAAAGTCACACTTGTTCAGAAAAAGTCACACTTGTTCAGAAATGCTGATCAGAGCTATGACACAATAAGAAGGAGTAATAGGGCAGTTAGAACTGGAAGGAGGCAGACTGGGAAGACCACAATGCATTCAATATTTGGGAGTGCCCATTTAGTTGTTCTTCATATTGCCAGTGTGAGGCAGGCAGGAAGTCTTAGGCTCCAATTCTCCCTGGCTGATGTGCTACCACCCCGCTGTGATTGAGTGTCCTTATCTGTTAAAGGGGGGGAGGGGCAGTGGCAGCCTCAATGAGCTTCAGAGCTTCTGTCCATCTCTGCTAGGGCCTTATACTGGGTGTTTGGGGATACCTGAACAACCCCCAGACTAAAGCTAGAGGTCCCAAATCCCCAAAAAGGTGCAAAAGGGGGAAAAAAACCACAATAGGAACTACACATATGACTCAATAAAGCAATGCTAGTCATTGACAGACCAACTTTGCTTTTGTAAATGCCCTATTATAATAATTAGCTCATTTTGGTTCAAATCGGGGGATCCAACCCTCCTTTTAGATATTTCTCTCCTAACTGGCATCTTGGAGAGAGAAAGAGAGAGAGAGAGAGAGAGAGAGAAAAAAGAATTGCTTCAATCCTCTGCCATGTCTTACAGGATTCCTCAGTTTGAGAGGCTGTTTGGATTTGCGGAAAATGTGTTTCCATGGAAACATGATTACATGAGAATGCTCAGTTCTCAAGCTAGCCTGTACAGCAGATAATTTTTCTCAAATGCTGGACATTTGCAACAAAAAATAGAAATATAGGAAAGGCTATTCCATTGTTAGTCATTTGGACAGTAGCACACAATTGAAGGACTCATCCCTAAGGCTAAAGACATTTTGTTCAGCACCAACTAGGGATGATCAAAGAAATACACCTTCTCTGCCCTCCTAGAGCTGGTAATTGATTAAAAAGCTAAGGTACCAACATAGAACTATAATTCATAGCATCCCATGCTAAGTGTATTGCAGTGATCATATGACCCAGCTTTAGAGTGAGAAGAGACCCTGAAAGGCCAGCAAGTCCAAGCTCTTTTTACAGATGAGGAAACTGAGCCACAGAGAGGCTACATGGGTTCCAGGATCATACAGTAAGTATCTAAGGCAGAATTGGAACCTGTGGCTTCTTGATTCTAAGTACACTACAAAGGGGTTCTTAGCCTGCAGTCTGTGAATGTATTTCCCCCCCAAAATTGTAATATAGTTGGTTTTCTTTGTAACCCTGTGCTTTATTTTATGTATTTAAAACATGACTTCAGAGTGTGGTGTCACATTACACAGAAAAGGTAACTTTCCACTCCACCATGATGGCACCAAGCATAAAATAAAATACACTGTGAGGTCTAACAGAAAGTTCTGGATCAGGGAAGGCTTCCTGGAGGAGGTAAGCATTGGGACTGACTCTAAAAATCATAGAGAATACAAGATGGGGGCATTTCAGGCATATAGCCTGAGAAAAGCATGGTGGTGAATACAAAGTGTATTCAGGGCTTACTTTGGCTACATTTGGAGGAGAGGAAGGGCAAGGCGGTAACATGAAATAAGGCCATTTCCACTTTCTGCTCTGCTTTTTTGAGAGCGGGGCATTTTTTAAAAGATTTCTTTGAAATACACTATGCAGGCTCAATTTGTGATCATTCCTTTGAGATAATCCAATTTCTTTTCCAAGTCAGCACTTTTGCCAATGAAATAGTTGGTATTTTCTTCTATTTTTCCAGTCTTTGACTTTGTATCGATGGCTCAAGAAGCATTAGCTTCCATTTGGCCAGTTTCTAATTTTCAGTTATTTTCTTCCGAACTGCTAATTCTCTTTTCTTATCTTTCTTGCCTACCTCTTGCCTCTTTTCCCATACTTTCTTCTATTGCTCCCACTTGGCTTTTAAAATCATTGTTAGAGAGAAAATTTAAAGTTTTAATAATGTTTTTAATTTTTATTTTCCCCAGTTACACGTAAAAAACAATGTAGGGGTTTTTTTTTTTGTTGTTGTTGTTATACATGTACATTCAGTTTTTAATGTATTTCCTTATGAATTGTGTTGGGACAGAAAAATCAGAACAAAAGGGAAAAACCACAAGAGAAAAAAAAACAGAAGAAAAAAAAAGTGAACATATTAGCTAGCCATTTGTTGTGGAAATGTGGAGGCAGAAGTAGACTTGAATGCTTCCTCTCACTCTGCCATCTTGGTTTCCACCTCCAGTCAACATTTGTTTGAGAATTTTCCCCCAGATGCTCCACAGCCTTGGAGTAGGAACAAGGAGGCAAGAAATCAGATGGTAGGGTTAGCCACGGATGAGAAGCAAGATGGGAGGGAAAGAGAGAAAAGGAAAAAAGGTATTCTAGGACAGTAGATAGTGACACTGCAATGTAGCCGATGGTTGATTGGCTACTGATGCAAGTGAAGCTGGTTGGTAGCCTGGGAGAAGAGGGATGGTCCCAAGAACCAGTCCTGCTTTAGTCTACCACATGAGGCTTCCCTGCTTTGGAGGACCCCACCCCAACAACCCCCACCACTTGTCCTAATGAATCTGGGAGCGGAGACTCTCCTTGTGACAGGTACAGACACAAGCGTCAGATGCCGCAGTTTCTAATCCTGGTATGCTGGATTCCACCAGGTTTGGTGCTGCCCCATCCTTGATCCTCCCGATTGAAAGTTCTCTCCCACCTCAATTTTTCTTGAGCTCATTGTAGGGACAGCTAGGTGGTACTGCAGTGGAAAGAGCACCTGGCCTGCAATTGGAAAGACCTGAGTCCAAACTTAGTCTCAGACACTAGCTGGGTGACCCTGGCCAGGTCATTTACCTCTGCTTGCCTCAATTTCCTCATCTGTATTCCTATTTGACAAACAGATATAATCCCTAGTCTCATGGAGCTTACAATTTATGATGTACACATCAGTCTCCAATCAAAGAGCAGGTCTGGAGAGCCTGTTATTATGCTAGGTGCTGTGGATACTAATAGAAGAGCGATACAATCCCTGACCAACCTCAAGGGGCCTACATTTTACCAAAGGGAGGCTATTTGTTCTCAAATGAGGAAATACTGGTTCTATAAAATAAATACACAATGTTCTGGAGTGGGACCAACAACTGGGGAAATCAGTAAAGGCCTCTAGAAGGGGGTGAACTAACTTCATGGTCCCAATAAAGATTTTCCCCCCTCCCCACGCCTGGTATCCATGAAGGACCCTAAGAAATTTTCTCCCATAATTGTCTGAATGCCCCCCTTTATAGTTGGCAGCAATTCCCTGTTATCGATTCTTTAAGGGCATATCATTTTACCAACTGAATTCCAACTCTGAGTGTGTTGTCTCCCACCTTCTCCTATTGGTGAATTTCTTGCATCCATGGGGAGGAATCTGTTTCTATTGTAGTGTCTGGTGTGTGTGTGTGTGTGTGTGTGTGTGTGTGTGTGTGTTCGCGCCTTTTGGGGTCTGCTTACTGCTTAGAATAATAAAATTTTTGTATCAGCTTTCTGAGTACCCATTTCCTAGAATTTCCCAAAGCCAGATTGTTTCTTTAATTCGACCAGGAGGTCAAATAAAGCAGACCCAGAGGAAGGAGATGGGTTGTCATATATGGGGAACAGCAAACATGCCTGAAGTGTTTTGTTGTTGTTGTTCAGTCATTTTAAATTACGTCCAACTCTTTGAGATCCCATTTGGGATTTTCTTGGCAAGGATAAAAGAGTGGTTTTCTATTTTACAGATGGGGAAACTGAGGCAAACAGGGTTGAGTGACTTATCCAGAGTCACACAGCTAGTGTCTGAGGCTAAATTTGAACTCAATAAAATGAGTCTTCCTGACTCCAGGCGTGGTGCTTTCTGTGCTGTGATGTCACCTAGCTACCTTAATCTAGCTGGAGTGTTCAGTGCATGAAGAAAAGTCCTGTGTAATCAACCTGAAAAGCTAGACTGGAACCCAGTGGGGAAGGGCTTTGAATGCCAAACAGAGGACTTAAAGGCAGCAGAGAGTCATGGAAGTTTCTTGAGGGAAGGAATGACCTGATCAAGCCTGTATTTTAGGAATATCAATTGAGCAGCTTTGTGGAAGAAGGAATGGTCTTGTGGAGCACAAAACTGAGCCATATATAGACAGTTATTTTGGTGCTATATAGTTCTGAGTTTTAAACTGCAATCCTTCTTATGTAAAGGTGAATGTTGTGAATCTCCATCACTAAATTAGTACCTTTCAGGTGGGCTTAGGAATTTTGTAATGCATTTTAAATCAAATTGTTTATGTAAACAGAGGCTCCTCCCAAAAATCTGTCCACCTCTCACCCTTCTGCACACACTAGGGATGACCTTGCCAAAGGACAAGGACCATGATAAAGAATAAGAAATAGGATGAGAACAAACAGTAAAAGAATTGAAAGGCAAAAGACTGTAGTCAAAGAGAAAGATAAATTATAAAACATTGATGAAGTGCCTACTACATGCCAGGGGGTACCAAGAAAATCATTATAATCTCTGCCTTCAAGGAGCTCACAATGGTGGAAAACAATATGTAAAGGAGTAAGGGGGGCACATTGCCCATATAATGAATGGAGATGTCCAGGAAGCCTCAAAGGAAGAAATAGCAAAGACTAAAGTGGCTGGGGGAGGAGGGAGTGTGGACAAAATAACATGCCCATGACCATGAGCCTGCATTTTCCCCAAAGTGAAATTCTAGGGGCCATTCTTAGTCTTTCTTGGAATGGTTTTCTCAACTGAAATAGCCTGTTTTTGAGTTGACTCCTTGGTTTCCCATATGGTTTTCTGACCAAGGAAATCTAGGAAAGTGTTTATCAGGATTTCTCCTCCCACCATCCATGGTGCTTCTCTCCTTTCCAGATCACATTTGGAGTGGAAACTGGAAGTGCTCCAAGAAAAACAATTCTCATCATTCTCCAGTATTACACCTCAGTACATATCCTTCTGAGAAGATTCCAATAGCTCCTAACTCCTTCCAGGTAAGTCCAGGCAAAGAATAGGGGAAACGTCCCAAATGTTAGAGATAAATGCAATTCTAAGAGCTGATGAGATCTTAGGCATGGATGGTCACAGGGTGGGCTGGAGCCAGCTGAAACTACTGTCACACCTGTCAGTGTGAACATTTTCTATTTCTTTCTTTTTTTGTATTTATAAACTTTTAGAAAGTAATAGCTTTTTATTTTTCCAAATATATGCAAAGATAGCTTTCAACATTCACCTTTACAAAACCTTGTTTTCCAAATCTTTCTCCCTCACTCCCTTCACCCCTCCCCAACCCTTGACAGCAAGCAATCTGATATAGGTTAAACATGTGCAATCCTTCTAAACATATTTCCATATTCATCTTGCTGTGCAATAAAAAAAAAATCAGCTCAAAAGGGAAAAAAAAGAAAAGGTGAAAATACTATGCTTTCAACCACATTCACCTCCTCCCCCCTCCTCCCCCCAGTCCTCTCTCTGGATATGGATGGTTCCTTCCATCCCAAGTTTATTGGAATTGCCTTGAATCATCTCATTGTTGAAAAGAGCCAAATCCACCAGAGTCGATCATCACATAATCTTGTTGTTGTGTACAATGTTCTCTTGGTTCTATTCACTAGAGTGAACATTTCCACCTTGGAAATCAGCAAATGCTACAAATCAGGGCTGGATTGATTGTTTTGTTAATCAAGCAATGGAGGAAAATGTCAATAATGTAGATTTAATAATAATGTATTGTAATACTCTTTTTCTTCAGAGAGCTGATTGTTAAACATTTACCAGCATGTCTCTGACTGTGGAGTTCTTTGGAGTTAAAAAGATTAAAGAATGGAGAATGGGCTTTGTTTCAGGGACCATCAACATAAATATCAAAGTTCCTGAGGTTGCTGGCCACAAATGAACTGGAGAGGAAGACCACAAACCAAATATTAAAGTTCTTGCAGAAATTGGAAAAGTAACTGGAAAGTCTCGATGAGGATAAAGAAAGGAATGTTAGAGATGGACTGCAGTTCTACAACTCGGTTTATACCCGTTGGTAGTTTGATATAACACTAAATCTCTGAAATGATTTAGGTAATATCATCTGAATTCTATCGGACAGTTCCAAACATGAACAATGAATGTCTCTACAATTGTCCCCCCTGACCCCCCACTGCTTGTGCCTTCCCTCTGAGATGACCTCCAATTTACCTTGTATCTATCTTGTATGTTGTCTCCCCCATTAGAATGTGAGCTTCTTGAGGGCAGGAGCCCTGTTTTTGTCTTTCTTTGGAACCCCAGTGCTTAGTACAGTGCCTCATCCATAGTAAGTGCTTAATAAATGTTTGTTGATTCACTGTTTAAGTTTCCTCTTTAAAGTGTGTTTTATTATATTTACCTAAGTCTGGATGTGTCTTACAGGTTAATACCAAGATAGTCTACAGATTTTCTAGTGAAATTCCTTTTTTTCCTGGATTTTTTTTTTAAAACTCAAAAAATAATTTCTATTGTTAGTTTTATTGGATACTTTATTTAGTTGATACTGATTCAGCTCCTTTATTCTCATTAGTTTTTAATAGCTTTTTATTTTTCCAAATATATGCGAAGATAGTCATCAACATTCACCTTTGCAAAGTCTTGTGTTCCAAATTTTTCTCCCTTTCTGTCCCCCCTCTCCTAGACGGCAAGCAATCCAATATAGATTAAACATATGCAATTCTTCAAAACACATTTCCGTATTTGTCATGCTGTGTAAGAAAAATCAAATCAAAAGGGGGAAAAAACAGAAAAAAAACCCAAGCAAATAAACAAAAGTGAAAATATGCTTCTATCCACATTCAGCCTCCATAGTTCTCTCTCTAGATGTGGATGGACTCTTTCCATCACAAGTCTTGGAATTTCAGCCCCCCCCCTTCCAAACCTCTGCAGTTCTAAGTCACATGAATGGCAAATAGATTTAGTTCAGCCTCCTCAGGGCTGTCCTTATTCCCTCAGGTTTTTCCTTGTGTCTTTGCCATTGGTAGCATTGTTAGCACTAAGATAAAGAACAGCAGACTCATAGGGAGCAGATATTGGGAGGCAACAATACCAATAGATTCATCAGATCTGAGCTCTGGTCCTTGCTCTGTCCCCTTAGTATGGCCTGGGTCAGTCAACAATCATTTGTGTACTGGGACTATCCCTGTTGTCCAGGAGCTTATGTTTTATTAGAGGAAGCAACATGTGTGTATAGAAGTAAAAAGAAATTCATACCAGGTCATTTGGGGTTGTGGGGGCTAAGTGCTATCAGCTTGGGGAGAGTCAAGAAAGATCTCATGTAGGAGGTGGCCCTTGAGTTAAACTTTGAAATGGATCAGAGGCAGAAGTGAGGAGAACATTCATAATATGGAAGTAGGGGGAGCCTAGATGCAAAGGCACCCAAAAATGTACTGTCTCATGCTGTGACAGGAAGTTGGCCAATTTGGTAAGAAGGCAAAGTCTGTGATGGGGAGTAACAAGGAAAAAGCTTAGAAAGGTTAGACAGGACTCAAATCATATAGGGGTTTCAATGTCTACCAGAGGACCTTATGTGATCCTAAAGGCAATGAGAAATAACTGGAACCTTCTGAGAAAGGACTGGCAAACAAGTCTGGGCTTAAGGAAGACCAGGTTTTGGTAGCTGGAGTTGGGGGAGACCTCTAAGTGGTGAGTGGAAAAGACAAGGTCTGAAACAGAATGGTGAATTTGTGAGGAAAGAGAAAGCAATAAAGAACATCAAGCAGAAAATGAATAAATTGGGCAATAAGGGAAAGGGAAGTCAAGGATGTTGAGGTTTTGAACTCAGTTGACTAGAAGCATGTTTTGTTAATCGAGCAATGGAGGAAAACGTTAATAATGTAGATTTAACAATAATGTATTGTAATACATTGTATTGTATACATTATATAATGTATCGTGTACATTATATGATGAACACAAATCAAGGGCAGGGGGGGAGGAGGGCATCTGGAAGGCAGATGGATTTGAAGGAGAAAATAACCATGAGGTCAGAGGGCCTAAGCCTAGATTCCTGGGGCACGCCACTGGAAACCACCTGCTGTGTTGATGCTGAAAATGCAGCAACCTAACCAGTTCTGAAGCCGATTTTATCAACTATAAAGCTCAGTGCCCTCAATTATTTAATGACCTTTTGCTGATAAGAGACTTACCATGTTCTTTCGTATTTGCATCATTGCCATTTATGGGTAGAGAAGAACTCAAGAGGTCATGGGGGGGGTATGCTGGTAAATGTTTAACCACAACCCTTTCAAGTTGATGTTATTAATATTTTCTCTATCATTGAATCTTAAATCTAGATTGATTTGTTGAGTTTGCAGATTTCTGAAGCATACAGAAAAGCTAACACTGAATATTTAACAAGTGACTCTCAGGAGCTGGTTCAAACTGACTCTGGTACCACCTTTCTGCAAAGGTTGGGGAAGGGGCTGGAAGCATGGCATTTGGGGATCACTTTTGTTAAATTGGGGTCTGGGACCCTTCTCGTTGGTATGAGGGATGGTTCACAATGCAGATTTAACAATCTTCTGCAAGCTGGTTCAAGTTGGTTTCCGCACATCACAGATTATCATGATTAAAGTTTTCCTCTTTCCTGAAAGCTTTGAACAAAATTAAAGATTTAAAGCCAAGTCCTTGAGGACATCCTTTTACAACCTCCATGATTATATGAGACTGACTGGTAGGGCTAGTGGGGGATTTTTTGTAATGATTTAAATGTGATTAATATTCCTTTGTAAAAAGATAAACCTGACAGAAAAACGTCTAGCAGAATGAGTGGTAGTTCACAGCAATATGATTTCAGAACATGAGATATTTGAATCAGTACTTGAAGTCAAGTGCTTCCAGGGTTCCCGCCATAAATGTAATTACCACAACGGAGTCCAGAACATGTTTGTGTAATACATGCAAAAGTGGCTCCCTCTCTCAAATGTAAACACTGCATGTGGCCTTGCAATGTTTCCTAAAGCCAGCAGGGGGCTGTTCAGCACCTGTCAAACTGACCTCCAATAAAACAGGAGGGGGAGATGCGGATGGATTACTACTTCATTTGTTGGAAATTGGGCATCCCAATTCCTTCTTAGAAGCTTTAAACTTCCTTTATCTGCTGGGACCAGCCCGTGTTCAACTACAGTCTTTTTAAGACCTGGTTTTGAAGTATTTATTCACTGAGGTGGCTTTTTCGTTGTTTTGGCAAAGGAAAAGTAGAGTTTGGTTAAGCACGATATGCAGAGACCACTGAATAATAATAAGTTTACTTATTTATTTCAGTGGACTAGTCGTGTCTCTCTATGACCCCATTTTGGGTTTTCTTGGCAAAGATATTAGGGTTTACCATTTCCTTCAACTCATTTTGTAAGTGAGGAAACTGAGGCAGACAAACTTGCCCAGGGTCACACCTCTGAGGCTAGATTTGAACAAAGGAAAGAGTCTCCCCAACTCCAGACCTGGTAGTCTATCCACTGAACCAGCTAGGTGCCCCCAAATTATTTTTGATCTAAGATTTTCTAAGAAATGGGTGTTGAGTTTTAAATTCAGTTGGCTGCCATCCACCTTCAAAGCATGAAGGATGACCCTAGTGCCATTAAGTTGTGATACCTACAAACAGAAGTAGAACCCAGGAAGCAAACAGTGACTCTGATACTGAGTGTCTACATTCTGAGACCAACTGACAAAGGAACAGAACACCCAACCTGCCAGCGCTTTTTATTATCATGGATGGATGTACTCATTTCCACAAGGCAGAACATTTGACAGCAGAAAGAGACCAGCAGGGAGAATCCCTGGTAGCTTTGAGGCCCGCTAAAGTTTGAGAATGCATCTTTCCCTAATTAGTTGTCTTACAGAAAGGGAAAGAAAACTTGATTTTATGGCCTAGAAGAGAACTAATTCATTCTAAAGCAGACTCTCAAAGAGCTCTGAGGCCAGGGAGGACACAAAATAAGGCAAGATCATCTATTTTCTTCCATCATCCTAGAGCTTGGACTATGGCCACATGGGTTACGCTTCTCCCACACTGCAGGTTCTAATTATGAGACAAAAGGCCCAATTGGCAGGGAGGGCACTGGCAAGTAAATGCCAAGTGCGATGACCACCATTTTCTTCCTTAGGATGCCATGCCAAGAAGAAAGCCTCCAAAAAAGCCTCCGGTCACAAGAACGTTCTTCTTCACAAATGATACGACCTGGTCACAAAGAAAAAGAATCATTAATTCCCCTGCTAAGGACAGAGTATGCCCATTACCATTACAAAAGGAAATTATTGCTCTTTCAGATACCTCACAGTAATATTTGGGGGGAAGGGGAAGGCCGACTAGTCCAAAGTTACTTGGTAGTTCATCTTTGTGGGGTAAATGAACAAAACAAAGTCACAAAAGGAAATGATCACTCTTCTGGACACTTCATAGTAATGGTTTTGCAAAAGACAAAACATTAATTGATGCCAACTGGCCTGCCAAGAGAAACTTGGAAGTCACAGAGCCACGGGATGTCTATGACTTTGGGAAATTTTTTGACCAGGAAAAAGGTTATATATGGACAGGATTCAGACATGTAAGCAGCTCCCTGCTGAGACTGATTAAATGGGGAAAAGAACATCACTCCAAGTGAGCTCTGCTCTGCAGCACTCTGGCCTTGGTGGGGTTAGCCCAGGAAGGGGACCCAAGGGGAGGGCTTTGCAAAACCACTTTCTTACCTCCTCAGCTTTGCTCTTTACTTCTGTAGGGAGCTGATTGCTTCTCCGGATTTTCAGCTGTTCTTTGGCTTTCTTCATATCTTTCTCAACTCGCTGCCAGTCTATCTTGATGTAACCAGTGTGATTTGCAATCTGTATTTTGGATGATTAACAGAGAGACAGGAAAAAAATATTCTCATCTGTCCAAACTGGAGAAAGAAATGAATAGTCTCTCCAGTTCCTTCTAGCTCTAACAGTCTAGGATTCTAAGTAAAATTCAGCCCTCTACAGCATGGCTTCTTAACTGGGCATTCACTAACCTATTTTTTATTTTCATTTTTTGAGGCAATCAGGGTTAAGTGATTGCCCAGGGTCACAATGCTAGGAAGTGTTAAGGGTCTGAAATTGGGTTTGAGCTCGGGGCCTCCCGACTCCAGTGCTCAAGCCACTGTGGTACCTAAGTAGCCCCTAAACTTGTTTTATAAAATAAATATTATCATAAATAGGTCTTTTGTGATCTTATGTATCCAATTGGATGTTTTTAAAAATGTTATTCTAAGGGGACCATCGCCCACCTATTGAGAGCAAGAAATACAAGAAGATCAGGGAAGGGCAAATGGCTCAGTTGCGCAAAAAGGTAAGAGAACAGATTCTATAAATGAGAGACGTCAGCTAGCTTGTCTTGAATTCAAGGCAAACCTGCAGAACATCTCATTAAACAGATGCTTTGTAAGCATTTAAGGAAGTGGTAATCACTGTTTTTTTTTAATCGGGATGACTACAAGGGCTCCACAGAATCACCATATAGTACAGCTTGATTTTGGCAAAGCATCCGACCAAGTCTCTCACGCCGTCACCACGGCTGATGAAATACAGAGAGACGGGGGCTGGATGCTAAATGTTCCTCCAAAAAGGAGGCTTTAGAAGAGCTAGCCCCAAGCAGTGCTCACTAATGGGTCAATGTCAAATCACAGAGAGTACAGCTAACCACTTACAGCTCTAGGGAGCCTGTTCGGTACCATCCTAAGTGCCCTCAGTCCTTACTGCCACAAGCAGGGGCCTGATACCCCCTGTGGATAGTGATCACCTATCTGAACCCATTCCCTAATGACTGACATACTTCCATCTCATCACAGCCACCCATCTTAGGGACTCTGACCTCTTGCCTGCTGCTGTTCAAATGCCATTCTCTAGCCCCCAATGCTTGCTCCCTTGTCCTCTTCAGCCCAACTCCCTCAATCCCCCACCCCAGGTCTGCCCACTCCTTCCATGGTAGCCTCTGAAATGCCTGCTGCTTTGGTAACAAACTGGATTTCAGCTTTTCCTTTTTTGCTCCCTCTATCTTCTTGCACTCATGGAGAATTGGCTCCCCCCTGATGACACAGCTTCCCTTTTCAGCCCTTTCACTCACAGTGGTCATGGTGAGGGAACTGTAATATGCCTTGTCTCCCACTGCTACCTACCCTGGGCTCTCCTCCCACTCCCACCATTTCATCACCTTTTTTCCTTTCAGGGCCATTCAATCCACATTCATCATTCAAGACAGATTTTGACATCTTCAGGACACACACCTTCTTTTCCCCAATAAATTTCGGGCTTTGCTCAGTCTCTCTTCTCCCCCACCCCTAAGGGGGTTCCCTTACAGGAAGGCCTGTGGGCCTGATTTCATGTTCGAGGATTCAACATACATATAAAGTGATACTCTCCACGACTCTGAACCTCCCAATTCCTTTACTGACACTTCCCATAGGCTGCTCCTGCAGTACACCTTGGCCCTCCACAGAGAAGGTCACAGCCTTGGTTTTGCCATTGGCCACAATGTTCATGACCTTGGAAGTCCTATCACACAATGTTGTCATTCTGCCTCTCCCTCTTGATCTCCATCCCATCTCTGCCACTCCCTACTTCTGTGATCCTGGGCAAGTTGCTTAACCCTGCCCAGGCCTCTGTTTCCCCACTTTAGGCTTGCCCTCCCCCAACTCCCTTCCAGTTTGGGAGCTTGGATCACCTCAACTCATTTCATGTTTCCCATACAGACCTGGAGAAGGAAAAATCCACCACCCACTGCTGTTGCTGCTAATTTTCCGACCTTCTGAAAGATGAATCCTGTACACCTACAAAATAAAACATGGGGATGACAACTGGTCAAGATGGAGGTCAAACTAACATCCGAAAAACTAGCTACGTATTCCTGGAAACAGGAGCCATGTCCGCTCCCGGGAATGAATGCTGTCTTAGAAGAACAGCAGGGGGGAGAGATCTTGGGGTGGAAGAGAAGGCCTGTGGGCTGTTTGCAGCTGTGAACAGGCCTCAAGTGAAGCTATGGCTTTTCTAGAGGTCAATGTTTTTTCAATGCTACTTGTATACAGTTGCAGATTTTGAAAATTACTTTGCTTGAGGGTCTTGAGCAGCGTTCCTACGTTCCCCAAATATTTCACAGGAACATTTCACATTCAGAGTTTTAAAACTTTCTGTGAGTGAATATCAGCACAGGAGGAAGTCAGAGTCAAACATCTGTCATCTGACCTTCTGTCCATACACAAGAGCCAGTTTGGGCAGTGCTCCTCCCCCACCCCCAAGGGGGCCTGTGGGCCTGACCTGGAAACCTAACAACCCAGTACTGAAAATGTTTTCCCCAACAAGTGACACAAAGATGAACACATTGAGAACACAGCCTGTGCTGAAGCTGGGGGTTGCCTAGAATACTGACTCAAACACTTTTCATGGTGCTTCTTCTAACTTTTCTAAATGATTTCACATCCAGGCCATAGAACATCAGAGATCATATGGTCCAATTTTTCAGATCTCTTTTGTGTTATCTTCTCCCATTCAAATGAAAGCTCCTTGGCTGGGGGGGGGGGGCGCAGAGACTTTCTCCTTGCATTTGTATCCCCAACCCCCAACACTTAGCACAGTGCCTTAGTGCCTGGCACAAACACAGGAAGTCCCTGTTTGTTTTCTGCCTGTCCACATGGATAAACACATCTGTGAAACACCTGGATAGAGATGATCATTGAACCCATGAAAGTTGAGGGAGAGAGATTGTCTAAAGAGAGAGAAGAGGGCCCAGGCTGGAGCAGATACCCACAGTTAGCAGAGATCAGACAGGTAAGAGATAGGAGGAACCTAGAGAGGAGAGTACCCAGGAGGAGAACGTGATCGATAGTTGCCAAGGTGGCTGACGACGGAGGAATAGCTATGGGATTTGTTAAGGAGATCCCTGAGATCTTTGGAGGGGGCGACTTCAGTGACTGTAGAGAGTTT
The DNA here is from genome assembly GCA_023553655.1 of Myrmecobius fasciatus. Classification (NCBI taxonomy): domain Eukaryota; kingdom Metazoa; phylum Chordata; class Mammalia; order Dasyuromorphia; family Myrmecobiidae; genus Myrmecobius; species Myrmecobius fasciatus. The sequence continues at coordinate 5,419 of JAJPUD010015939.1, read as the reverse complement.
AGAAGGAGGAGGCACTGACTCATACGTAGCCACAAAAGGAGAACTTTGGGGAAAATCCAAAAGGATTGGGGAAGAGGGGAGTTGATTGGGTGAGCCTCCACCTTCCTTCATAAAACCTGCAAAGGAAGCTGTTTGGCCTGGCTGATTGCCAAGGTCCCTTCCAGCAATGGAACTTCACAATTAGATGGCCTTTGAGCTTCCTTCTCAGATCTAGGCCTAAATATATCTAGTTCCTTCACCTGATCCACATGACAGAAATTAGACTAGACCTGAAAGGCCCATGAGACTTATTTCTAGGAGGGAAGATGAGGGAGAAAGCTTTATGAAGGAAATGGCAGGTTCCCCTAGGCCATCCCAGCCCAGGCCTTGAGTCAAATGGAACCACTAGGGTCATATGGAACCCCTATTACTCGTGTTGATGTCAATGCCACTCACCAACCAGTGACTCCACCTATCAGAAGCTGGGTGGCCACACTGTACTTCTCAGCGGAGGGCCCTGAATCCTGTCCAAACAGCTTCCGCCACCATGGCTGCTTCTTAGCAAATTCAGCTAGGTCAAGGGAATCGAAATTCCCATCAAATTTGCCTAGAAAAAGGGAGAGTAAACAAGTGAAATGTTTTTGGTACACAAATTAAATTAAGCTTAAATCACAAACTATTTCTGGACCGTCTCCAGCTTATTTTATAAAAGAGTAAAGTGAAGCAAACAAAGTGAAGTGTCTGAGGCCAAATTAAACTCACATTTTCCCTGACACCTGGCCAGGTGCTTTATCTATGTAGCTGCCCCCAAAATACTATTTCTAAAAACTGAATTTGTTTCAGGGTTATGACCAATGTCATATCTGACAGGAACATGCTCTACAAAACAAAACATTTGAATTGAGTTAGTTTTCTGAGTGGTGAAATAAACTAATTCCATTCAATTATTCACTGTACCCTAAAAGTTATGGGATTTATCATTCTAACATATGGCAGCAGCCAAAAACTGGTTTAAGAGGAATTTGAATAAATTTCTGAGTTACAGATTTCAGATTTACCCCCAAAGAGGGAGTATTATTTCTAAACTGGACTTAGATGGTAGTAATGTGGTGTTTTTACAGAAACAGTAACATGATGCTGGCCTAAGGAAGAGCCAATTCTGGCTGTGCCCTTTACTAGTTATGTGGCTATGGGCCAATCATTTGCTTTCTTGGACAATGAGGCAACTCTCTTCTAAGCCTAGGTATGATCTCTGTGGACTGTAGTAGTTTCCAAAGCAAGAAAATCTCCTATCCTGGTTTTACTGTTTACTGGATTGTTAAAGTGGCCCAGTGAGGCAGATGTCAAGGATATTCTAATTTTAACTCTGGGGATGAAGGAGCAGGTGCAAAGAATCGAGTTACCCATGACCACACAGCCCAAATGGCCATTGGCAGGATTAGAATCCAAGTCTCCCGATTCTGTCTGCTGCTTTGAGAAGGTTTAGGAAAGAGGACAATGTGCAGTATTCAGGATCCAATTCTAGGCTTTAGAAAAAGCAAGGGTTATGGGGATCACCTGGAGGAGAGTCTGAAATCAAAGACGTGACCCTCCAAATTTGGGATTTCTACTCCCAGCACCGCCCCACCCCGCCCGTACCAAGGAGTTCGAGGGCGCAGTGCAGGCCGGGAAGCCTTCCTCTCCCTCTGGGAGATGAAGGATGGCTGGCCTTGGCTAACTAGGCCCAAAAGACCGCCTAACTCTCCTACTGGACAGGCCGGTCTAGACACCCGCCTCCCTGCGCGCCGTGATTCAGTTTCCCCACCAATAATTTGGCGGGTCTCCAGGGAGCGGGGGGGCCAAAGGCAAAGCGACGGAGCTGACAGGTGAGGGAGAAAAGCGAGCAACCTGGTAGGAGGGGCCGAGAGCCGGCGCACGCGCCGTGAGGACACCCGTCTTAGTGTTCTCTGCGGCGTCTCATTTCGCTCCTCCTCCCTCCTCTCCCCACCCCTCCCCTCTGCTTTGCTATCCTCCTGCTCCGCTCCCTCCCTTCCTCCCTTCCCTTCCCCCCCACCCCGCCCTAGCTCGAATGTCGACCCCCCCGAAGGTTCCCGCGCAAGTAAGCGGCTCGCCCACCCTCCCTACCCTCTTCCGCCTCCCCATTCGGCTCCCCGCCGCCGGTGCCCCCCCCGGGCCCACCTTGGTTCGAGGCGGCCATGTCGTCCAGTTCTTCTCGCGAGGACGAGCGCGGGGGCTCGAAGCAATGGGAGGTGGAGCGCCGAGAGGCCGACGCGAGGTTGCCTGCACGTGGTACAGATGTTTCCATTCCCTGTGCGGCCGACGGAGAGACGGAGACGGGGGCAGGAGCCGCCAAGCTGCCCAGGGATGATGACGTCACAGAGCGGGCGGCCCCGCCCGTCGCCTTGGAGACCTCTGCCGCAGAAGGCTAGGAGGAAGGGGGGGCTTCGGGTCACAATAGCCCCTTCCCAGGTCCCACCTCAGTGACCCCCTCCCCTCAGTCTCAGGCTGCTTCTCTCTCACTGGGCAAACTTAAAGAGCTTCCCCACCCAACAGGGGCGAGGAACCTCTCCACCCCCCCATGCAACCACACTATACCCCCCCACATCTCCCCCACCCTACGCGGCAGACTTTCTGTCTCCCACCCACTCTGAGTCTGCATTCCCCACCCCCACAACAGCAAATCATTTCTTCCCCCCTTCGGGGTCTCTAGCAACCCCTAAGCAATCTAACTGCTTTCCTCCGGCAAGGTATCTTTTCTGAACCCCTCAAACCCCTCTATAGTTCTTCTGGCATCCTCTGGGGGACTGCTCTAATGCTTTGCCACCCCCTGACTTGCCAGCCACAGGCAGGATTTGCACTCCCCTCCCAGATGGTGGTGTTATCCTCACTCAAAGCCCCAAACTGGAGGTTTCTCGGACCCCCCTTCCCCCAGGCTGTTCCCTCTAACCCCTAACCCTTGACATTCTCCCAGTGGACTCCCCCCTCTGGCCCACTAGTGACTTCCCTTTTCTCCCAGCCACAGGCAGGATTTGCACTTTCCTCCCAGTTGGTGGTCTTATCCTCAACCCCAACCTCACAGCAGTAGGTTCCTCTGACCCCCCCCCCCGGAGGGCCCTCTAATCCCTAACCCCTGACATTCTCCCAGTGGACTACCCCTCTGGCTCCCTGGTGACCTCCCTAATCTTCCACCCACAGGCAGAATTTGTGCTCCCCTCCCAGTTGGTTTAATCCTCACCCCAACCTCACTGTGGGAGGTCCCTCTGACCTTCCCACCAGCCCCAAATGCACTGTCCCCTCTGAGACCACCTTTGGACAATTGGTGACCTCCCTGATCTCCTACACAGGACAGGACTTGCCCTCCCCTCCCAGGTGTTGATTTTATCTTCACCCAAAGCCTAAAATGGGGAGGTCTCTCTGAGCCCCCCAGGCCATCCCTTCTAACCCCTCACCACTCCCAAATGGACAATCCCCTCTGCTCCCACCATTGGGCCATTGGTGACTTTCCTGATCTCCCAGCCACAGGCAGGACTTGCACACCTCTCCTAGTGGGTGCTCTTTTTTATTATTAAAACTTTTTATTTGCAAAACATATACATAGGTAATTTTTCAACAGACCCTTGCAAAGCTTTCTGTTACAAATTTTTCCCTCCTTCCCCCCCCCACCCCCTCCCCTAGATGGCAGGAACTCTAATACATGTTAATTATGTTAAAATATATGACAGATCCAATATATGTATACATATTTATACAGTTATCTTGCTGTACAACAAAAATCACATCTAGAAAAAACAAAAACAAAAAAATCTGAGAAGGAAAACAAAATGCAAGCAAACATCAACAGAAAGTGTTAAAATGCTGTGTTATGATCCACACTGAGTTCCCACAGGCCTCTCTCTGGGTGTATTCAGCTTTCTTCATCACTGAACAATTGGAACTGGTTTGAGACAATTCTTTGTTGCAGAGAGCCATGTCCATCAGAATTGGTCATCATATAGTCTTGTTGTTGCTGTGTACAATGTTCTCCTGGTTCTGCTCATTTCACTCAGCATCAGTCCATGCAAGTCTCTGCAGGCCTCTCTGAAATCATCCTGGTGGTCATTGCTTACAGAACAATAATATTCCATAACATTCATATACCATCATTTGTTCAGCCACTCTCCAATTGATGGGCATCCATTCAGTTTCCAGTTTCTAGCCACTACAAAAAGGGCTGCCACAAACATTCTTGCACACATGGGGCCCTTTCCTTCCTCTAAGATCTCTTTGGGATATAGGCCCAATAGAAGCACTGCTGGGTCAAAGGGTATGCAGTTTGATACTAGTTGGTGCTCTTATCCTCACAGCTGGAGATCCCTTTGACCCACCAGGCCACTCACCCCAACTCCACAGGAGAGGTCTCTCTTTGCCCCCTGGCCAGACCCTCCAACCCCTAACCATCACCCTGGCCCTCCCCCCATGGACTGCCCCCTCTGGCTCATTAGTGACCTCCCTGATTTCCCACCTATAGGCAGAATTTGAACACCCTTCCCAGTTGGTGTTCTTATCCTCATGCTAACCTCACAGACAAAGGTCTCTATGCGCCCCCCCGGGTCTCCGGGTGCTAACCCCTTCCCACCCCCAGAATGGACTGTCCCCTCTGCCTTCGTCATTGGACCATTGGTCATCTTACTGATGATCTAGCACTCACAGGCAGAACTTGTACTCCCCTCCCAGTTAGGGAGAAGGTCTCTATGACCCCACCAGGTCATTGCCTATAACCCTTAACTACCACCCCTGTCTTACCCCCAATAGACTGCCCATCTGGCCCACTGGTGACCTCTCTGATCACTCCCCCACAGGCAGAACTTGCACTCCCCTCCCAGGTTATGGTTTAATCCTCACCCTAACCCCACTATGGGAGGTGCCTTTGACCCCTGAAGCCAGCCCCAAATGGACTGTGCCCTCTGAACCCACCTTTGGGCACTTGGTGACCTCCCTGATCTCTCACACACAGAACTTGCAATCCCCTCCCTGTTAGTGCTCTTATCCTCACCCCAACTTCACAGCAGGAGGTCCTTCTGACCCACCAGGCCAGCCCCTCTCACCCTTCGCCACCCTGGAATGGATTGTCGCCTTTGTTTCATCCTTTGGGTCATTGGTGACCTCCATGATATCCCATCCATGGGCAGGCCTTGCACTCCCAACCCAATTGGTGGTCTTATCCTCGCCTCAACCCCACAGTAGGGGGTCACTCTTAACCCCATAGTCTGTCCCCTCTAACCACCATCCCTGCCCTTCCCCCAATGAATTGACCTGGCCCACTGGTGACCTCCCTGATCTCCTACCCTCAGGCAGAAAGTTCACTCCCTTCCCATTTTGTGGTCTTTTTTCCCCCCAACCCCACCATGCAAGGTCTCTCTGAATCCCCCAGGCTGTCCCCTCTAGTCCCTGACCACCACCC
>JAJPUD010015938.1:0-35657 GCA_023553655.1 Myrmecobius fasciatus | reverse complement strand
TGTACCCCCCAAATTGCTATTTGTTAAACCCTTATGCATTCTCTAAAGATAAAATAAAAACAAAAACAAAAACAAAGTGACCTTTTTCATGAAGCTTTCTCTGGTTTTCCAAACTAGGAATCATTTTTTCTTCCTCTGAATTAATCAATCAATTTAAGAGTCAGTAGCAAGCATAAAACAGGCTGAACAAAGTTCAAGTCAGGAGGAACTAGATGCAAATCTGCCCTCAGATGCTTATTAGTTGGGTAAGCTTGGGAAGGCTCTTAACTTCTCGAATCCTCAATTACCTTATTGGTAAAATGAAAGGGCTCAGTTTGAGGACCTCTAAGATCCCTTTCTCAAGTGAAATAACGTGTCAAGAGATGTGAAAACCTGAAGGCACTATGTAAATGTTGTTATTTTTATTATATAGATCTAAATTTATGATTCTGTGATTTATTAAGTACCTACTTAACATTGTAGTTTATTTTATATCTTTTGTGCCTTTATCCTACTCTATTGTGAAGTCGAGGTAGAAAGAGAAGCTGGCCTGAGAGACAAGAACTGGATTTAAATCTAACTTCTGATATATATAGAAAAAGAAACATGGACCATGAAAGAAAGGAAGGAGATAGGGGAGAAGGAAAAGAAGGAAGAAAGGAAATCAGGGAAGAAGTAAGGAGCAAATAAAAAAGAAAATTCAAAGGGAGGGAAAATAAGAAAGAAGGAAGAAGGAAGGGAGAAAGGGAAATTAATTTCTGCTCTTTATGTGGAACTCAGGATACTAGCAGCAAAAGTTGAAGGGTAGAGGGAATAGAGTTAGGGTCCAGAATTAAACACAGTGTGTCTCCCTTCTCTATCCCGATTCAAACATTTTGATATAGATGAACTAAAGTTAAAATAACTGTGGAGTTGAGAGGAACCTTCAAAAGGTCTTCTAGTTATACTATCCAAGCAATGTAGAAAATTTCTCTATAATATCCCAGCTGTGCTTGCACACTTCTAGTGATGGGGAACTCACTACTTCACAATGCAGCTTAATCCATTCAATATTAGAAAGCTCCACGACAAAAGAATCCTTAAAGGGAAAAAGAAGACACAAATGGGCAGTGTACATTTTGGCAAGACTGGTTAGGGGAGGAGGGTTATAAAGGAAAAAGCAATTTGCCTTGATGACAGCAGATGAGCTGACTGTCCATCTGTATAGGTATGAGCCTTGGGTCAGCTAATGGAGACACATCCTTCTCTCCTACTGGCTAGCTCCTTGGGTCACTGCCCAGTGCCAACAGCATGAGATCTACCAAAGTATCAGACCTGGAATAATTACCCTTTTCATCCCACCTTGGGGATAGCTCTTTTACCTCCCTGATCCTTCATCCTCAATCCCTGTATCAAAAAATAAAAATAAATCATTACCTGGCTCTATCTGCCCTCAAGCAGGATTTGTACTGATATGAGAGCATCTTCTCTCCTTTTGAGGGCAGTTCCAAATAGATAAGAAAGGAGATACAGCCTTTTATCCAAAACACTGATACCAGGGCGGCTTAGAGGAAAAAGTAGCATGGGGTCCGCCCTGTGAGTGGGCAGAATATGTAATGGCAGTCTTACAGATGGCAGGGATGGTTCACCTGTGCTTTCAGACAGTTTAGTGACAAGAACTCTGGGCATAACACCACAGATTACTCCAGAAGCAGCACCCCCAAATGCCTTGGCTCCCCGAACAGAAGCAAGACATATATTTCCTTTTTTTTTTACAAGAAAGTCACTGAGTATTTTCACTAAGAGCCAGAACAACCACCAGAAGCTAGAGCAGAATGGTGCTCAGGGCAGCTTTTCACTTCAAAGAAGAAATGATCACATTATTCCAAGAGAATTTGAAAAGGTTTTATTCGATGCCACAGAGTCTCAGAAAATGGCTGCACTTGACCTAACTGGAGTTGCAGCCGATATTTGGCCTAAAACCACCCAAAAGCTCCCAGGGAAAGGTCAGGGGTGGATTTTTTTTTAATTCCAAAGCAAAGGTTATTTTTACAGACCTAACCCTTACCTTGCCCAGCCCTTTCAGTAGATTATAAAGTCTCTAATAGCCACATCAAAAACCAATTATCAACTGTGGGGCAGCAGTTACAGGAAAAACTCAAGTTCAGGATGAAAGGTTCACAATAAGAATGAGTTGAAACACAAATATATTTCAGAATTATAGAAAGAAACCTTGAGGAGAAATAACAAAATATGTTTTAGGACACTGTAATGATCAATAGCATTTCACACCAATAAGGCTGTCGGGAAAGAACATAGGGGAGGCTAGCACTAAATGAAAAGCAAAATTGTCTTATAATCTCAGCAGTATTTATGCTGGGATGGATAAATAGGCTAAACAAAAATCTATTTTTTAAAATCCTCAAATTTTAAATAAATACTCTAAGATTTCCCCTTCCATTTTTGACAGAATTTTTAAACCTTAAACAATAAAACCCAGCATTCACATAGGGCTTTAAAGTCTGCAAAGCACTTAATATAATTTACCTCATTTGAGTCTCACAACAAAGTTCTGTATTAGATTTTATGGGTATTATCTGGCCTATTTTCCAGAAAAGAATACTGAGGCTAGGGGATGTTAAGTGACTTGCAATTGTGAATTGGAAGCTGAAAGACCTACCCTCAAAATCCCAATCTGTCACAGATAACCTGTGATGGTTGGTCAAGTCATTTCCCTGTTTTAAAACATTCATTGGTTCCCTTTTTGACTAAGAGATCAAACTCCTTAGCTTGGAGGACAAATGCTTTTACCAACAGGATGTAACTGAGTTATTTATCTCCTTTCTCCAGTACATCTTAACAAAAGATGATATGAAAGTTCCTGCCAGCTTTGTGGTTTCCTCCTTGGATGACCTGGAGACTGAAAATGGGTGTTTGCCATGCAAATAATTGGCTTGCAATGCTTGGAAGCTGGGCCAGGAGACTGAGGAGAAAACTGGAGAAGATTCAAAGAAGTTGAGTTTGGGTACCAGGAGGGAAGGGAATGATGAGGACTAAAACATCAAAGAGCAGACAAAGAATTGGTTCAGTCAGTAACTAGAGGAGAACAGTCTGACAGAATGAGAGGAGGAAGAAATGAGAAGGGAAGGGAAGAAGTCTCCCACGTTCCCAAGTCATCCCTTTATTGAAGAAAGACAGTAACTTAAATCAGGCTGATCCAGCACACTTTCCTGCATCTTTCTCTCTATTCATGTTGATTATCTCCCCTGGAAAGTCTGTTTTCCTCCATTTCCCTAAGTCAAAACTAACAAATTCTTCAGTGTTGACCTCTTCCACGAAGACATCCTAGAGTGACTACAGCCCATACTTAGCTCCCCTTTCTTCTAAAATAACTTCTGGTATCTTGAAAACTTGACTCATCTTCTTTCCCCCAAACCTGATCCTCCTCCTGACTCCCTTTTCTTCTCTTTATTGCTCTCCTATTCATCCAAGATGACTAGAAAATTCTGAGTCATCTTTGAATCCGCCCACTCTTTCTCTCCTATATCCAGTTAGTCACCAAGGCTCATGAATCCTGAAATATTTCCCACGTCCATCCCCTCTTTGGTCCCAGAGATACCCTTCTGGTTCAGGTCCTTTGTATTTCTATTATGTAACTCTTGCAGGAAAAGCAGACTCATGATCCATAGGACTTGGGTTCGCTATGGGAGGTTTTCTCACTCTCTCAGCTTATATACTCTGCTCCTGAAACCTAAGAAAATTTATCCCTGAGCCCCCATTATTATACTGAAGCTGACTCCCCATTTTCAAGTTCACAGAAGGAGAAAAAATTATTAAAGGAGAAAAATAACAGAATCCATTGACTGTGCAACCAGTAGTGCCAGAGATGTGTATAAAGCCCAACAATAATTTATAACTCCAGATATGGCCCCCTTCTGAGAAGACCCTGCTGTAGGCCTCTGCTCCCTTCCAGGCAAGGGGAGGAAATGAGAGGAATGGGACAAAGGAATATTTGTATCCTAGCGTTCTCTATTCTGCAACCATTCTAGTCATGGGGCCAGCTTCTCCGACAAGGTAAGGATAAATCTCCACTCTCTGTGCTATCTACCTCATTCAAGATGAGAGGAAAAAACACTCCAGAGATCTTCCGTCTCCTTGCTCGACGCCAACACTTTACTCTACAGGCCCTTTCTCTGCACTCACTTCTTCAGTTTCTCCCATTTAACATTGTACAAGCCGTAGGATGGATATTTTATTTTCCCCAAGTCATTCAAAGGGGAAAGGAAAAGGAAAGAGAAAACTATTCAGTATTCTGTGGACTTGTACATTATCAAAATAGTCTCATAGCCACTTTCTATTCTCCATTTCATTCTACCCATTGCAGTCAGATTAATCTCCCCAAAGCACCATCCTGATCATGCTCATCCCCAGATCAGGAAATTATTAATTGCCTTCGATGATCCCAAGCTGCTCATTGCCAGTCTTTTTAGAGCATTAATATTCTCTCAGTGATGCTAAATGGCAGAGAATCATAGGTTTATAGATTTAGAGGTAGGAAGGACCTTAGAGGTCAGGAAGTCCAAGCCTTTCATTTCATGGAAAAGGAAAGGGGCTCTTATTCTGAGAACGATAAGCAAATCTATACTACTGCTCCTAGCAAAAAGGGAGTGACTATAAATCATCCCCCCCATGGAAAAATGGTCAAAGGATACGAACAGGCAATTTTCAGATGAAGAACTTAAAGTTATCTGTATTCATATGAAAAGATGATCTAAATGACTATTCATTAGAGAAATGCAAATTAAAACAATTCTGAGGGACCATCTCACACATAATTAGGCTAACATGAAAGAAAAGAAAAACAACAAATGTTGGAAGGGATGTGAAAAATTGAGGCACTGACTGTTGGTGGAGTTGTGAACTGATCCAATCACTCTGGAAAATAATTTGGAAGGATGCCCAAAAAGTCATGAAACTGTGCATACCCTGAACCCAGCAATACCATTGCTAGGTCTGTATCCCAAAGAGATTTAAAAAAAAAAAGGTAGAGACGAATTTGTATAAAAATGCTTATGGCATCTCTTTTTGTGGTGGCAAAGAATTGGAAATTTAGAAGAGGTCTATCAATTGAGGAATGGCTGAACAGGTTGTGATATATAATATTGGAATAGTATTGTGCCATAAGAAATGATGAGCAGGCAGATTTCAGAAAAACCTAGAAAGACTCACATGAACCGATGATAAGTGAAATGAGCAGAATCAGGAAAATGTTGCGCAATGACCAACTATCAGACTTAGCTCTTTTCCGCAATACAATGATTCAAGATAATTCCAAAGGACTCATGGAAAAATGTCCACCTGCCAAGAAAGAACTTTGGAACCTGAATGCAGATTGAAGTATTCTTCACTTTATTTTTTAATTCATTTTTTTAGGTCTGAGTTTTCTTGCACAAAATGACTAATATGGAAATGTTTTGCACAATTGCACACGTATAACCTATATTGAATTGCTTACCATTTCAGGAAGGAGGAAATGAAAAAAAGAGAAGGAGGGACAGAATTTGGAACTCAAAATTTAAAAACAAATGTTTAAAAAATTACATGCAATTTGGAAAAATATATTTTCCTAAAGGGAGTAATAATCTGCTCTGTTTTGGTCATCTCTATGCCTTATAAATGGATCCTATAATTTTGTTCCTTAGTCACCAGTTTTCTCTATGTATTGTTCCCCCCTTCTAGAAAATAAATTCCTTGAGGGAAAATACTATCATACTTTTGTGTATCTTAGAACGTAGTAGGGTGCAAGTTCCAAAGCAAATGTTTCGAAAGAACTTGTTGCTCGACTGACTGACTTGAGGCATAAAGAGATTAAATGAATCGCCCAAAGTCACAGAGGTTGTAAATATGGCAGAGCAAAGATCTTTATAAATCAAAACCTACTGTTCTTTCTTCTACCCAATTACCCATCTCAGCAGAGAATATCATTTGCACAATGGGAAGGAAAAAAAAGAAGGAAATGAACATTTATTCAACAATTTCCAAGTTTCAGGGACTGTACTAAGCCTTTTATAAATATCTCATTTAATTTTCACACTAACTTTGGAAAATAGGTGCTATTATCATCCCCATTTTTCACTTGAGAAAACTGAGGCAGATAACAGTTAAGTGGCTTGCCCAGAGTTACATAGCTAGTAAATGTCTGGGGCTGGATTTCAACTCAGGTCTTCCTTGATTTGGGATCCAGAGCTTCATCTTCTGGTGCTGTAAGAAACAAAAATGGGCAACAGGGAAACTCCATAGACTAGGTTGGAATATATTATCAAAAATGACTTGCCGACCTATGAAGATAAATCATGAAGCACATGTGGGATAGCTCAAGTGGCAAGAAAAAGTGAGAGATAAGAGATGTATAACACAAGTGCTATCCTGATATCCATGAAATATTAAAAGAACTGGAGTGCAGTGAGTATAGCGAGTTGGGTAGATATTCTGTGGAGGATTTATGGGAGGACATGAAAAATAATAATATAGAATGAGAAGGTGCATTTGCATTAAGAACCCCACCAATGAACAAGTCAACAAGCATTTATTAAATGCTTACTATGTGCCAGGCCTTGGCATGCTAAGTACCTACACTGCTGGGATCCCAGCTCCAGAGAAGTATGATGTACATGGCAATTCTCCAGTCATCTTTGAGAGCTGCCATCCTTCATTTTTGTACCAGCTACATCCTATTGCACAGTGTTGCATGTAAGTGGTGTTCAATGAATATGTTCAATGATTCAATGAACGTACAGACATTTTCTCTGCCTAACTTATTTGTAAATTTCTCAAGGCTCAAGTAACTATTTTCCACTTTATGATATTCTATTATCATCTAGAGAAGCACTTGGCACATAGTAGGCACTTCATAAATTCCCATCGCCTGACTGATTGAATGAATGAATGGCTACTGTTTCATGATCCTTTAATGCCTACTAATACACAAGTAATCAATAGGTTTATCCCCATAAAATGCATCCCACAGCTTTTCCCCGGGAGGCTGAATTTATGTGCTTCCTTCAAAAGTTTCTCTCTGTGAATAAATATAACCTATTTCTAATGTTAGAAATTCTCCTCCTAAAATAAATAGGAAGCAATTCAAAAGCATAGTTGAGGTTGCAAATTTGGGAATATGTAGGAATAAACATAAACCAGATCTGTTATTGCAGAGGAGCAAGCAGAAAGAGACTTTTAACCCCCTTTGCCTGAGCTTCACTGTTGAGAAATAAATCAAAATCCTTTGAAAAGGTCTATAGTTCTTTCCTGGTAAGGATCCCAAATCACTATAAAACATTATCTAGCTGAAATCTTGTCAGCCTGTTAAAAATAGAGAAATCAGACTGCAAGAGAATCTCAGAATACTTTGTTCCTACTGCATACGACAGAAAGCAGGAGTTGAGAGTCAGAAGACCGGAATTTTGATACCAGCTCAAACATTGACTAATCATGTGAACTCAATTAGTGGGGCTGGGTCTCTCTGAGTCTTAGTTTCTTCAATTATTAAAAAAAAAAGACTAATAAGACCAAAGATTTAGAGTTCAAGATAACATAAAAGATCACATAGTCCAAATTTTTTTTCAGATGAGGAAACCGAGGCTGACAAAAGTTTAATTATTTTGCCCAAGGTCCCACAAGGAGAATTTGAACTCAAGGTCCTCTGATGCTAAAAACAGTGCTCTTTTTCTCTGAGCCAAGCTGTCATGATGAATGTGAGGAAAACAGTACATAAATTACATTTTCATATGTTCCATTCTGTATGTTATTTCATCTACAATACTACAAGCAACTTGGGCAGAATTGCAGGTTCCTTCTTTATCTTTGTATCACATGCACACACTCTTTCTACATATTAGGTCCTAGAGAAATGTGTGTTGAATTTTAATTTGCATTTTGAATTCTATACTTTTTACAAGATCCCACAAAGATTCAATGATATTGCTGGAAGAATAACCAGATATGATGATTGACTTCCCAACCAACTCACAGCTGCAGGCTAGTGGGGATTCTAACTTTGAGGGTGACAGTTTGGTCCAGGAAGTGGACGAATTCACATAAGCAGAGGATGAGCTCTCCAGAGTGCTGACAAGCTCCAGGGAGGACTTTTTGAGAAAGCAGTTTCATGGGCCAGTGACCTGGTCAATCAGTGACATCAATCTCTGCTTTAGACCCAGCTGCCTTGCTAATTAATGCAAAGCTGTTTAGTCAGTGCCTTGAGATTTGGAAATAAAAGGCACGAAGGAAACCTAAAGAAAGAGTCCATAAACATATCATCAAACCTCTTTCCATTCCTTAAAGAGAATTTAATTTTAATTGACAAAAGAGAGAGAGAGAGAGAGAAGGAGGAGGAAGGATGTAGTAAGAAAGCTCAGTTAATCATCTACATCCCTACATCACAAGGTTTCGATATTTATCTGACAATACTCTCTCTTGACGTTGGCCAGTCACTAAATAGTTGTTTTTCCTGCCAAATATACCCTCATCTTTTCAGTGCTTATAAATAGATTATATATAAATAGGATGACTTGATGCTGCTCATCTGATGAGAAAGATTAAAATAGATGAACACAAAATTAAGGTAAAAACAGAATGTTATTAGAGAATGTGGGAAAAGCATCAGAGACAGTCTTGGGCCACATCTCCTGGGAACCAGATATTCAGCAAATGCAGCCAAATAAATAGGGCAACAATAGCTGTACACAGGTACAATTTACCTATGCCACATTCTTCAAGAAAAAATTAAGGACGCTCTTCTCGAATCTCTTTTTAACGTTTATGTCAATATATTGTTCTTTAACCCTATGTCTATGCCTCTAGACAGATTCCTCACAAGTTTACCATATGATTGGCGATCTGTCTTCATTTTGATATCAGTTCATTACATTAGGAAAGGAGGAGAGGAGACAGACAGATAGATATGGAGACCGAGAGTTAATGAGAGACAGAGGGAGACACAAAGAGCCGCAAAGTTGTGTGTGCACATAGATACCCATATATCCATCTGACAATGTTTGCAAATGGGGAAGGAAGGCAAGGAAGGCATCTGAACCTTTGATTTCACTGCTGCTGGGAACTCTCAGTGTGGAAATTTTCCACCTACAATCTGGAGCTGCCTAGGTGACTTGCCAATGATCAGTTCCATAGGTAGTGGATCCAGATGACAACCACACTAACAATAATAGATTAGCATTTATGTCACAGTTCCTATGTGCCAGGCATTGTGCCTAGCACTTTATAAATATTATCGTGTTTGATCTTCTCAATAACTCTGCAAAGTAAGTGCTGTTATTATTTCCATTTTACAGATGAGGAAACTGAGGCACTGTAGTATCTTTGCCAAGAAAACACCAAGCAGATTCACAAAGAATTGAACATGCCTGAAATGACTCCAGTTTAAAAATCACAAAAACCTGGGCAGGGCTAACACCTACCTTTCATATTTGTTGATCTGGAAGACCTGCAATTTCCCTGGGTAGAAAGCCCTCCACCTCTTCAGGGACTTGCCTCAGTCCCCAATCCCCCTCAATGAAGAGATGCCCTCTGCCAGTATAGATGAGCAACTTAGAGACTCAATGAGGTGCTTGGTACTGAGAGGCTGGGTTCATAGAGCCAGGATATAGAGTCTGAGATCATAAGTTTTGAGCAGAAAGAAGCATCAGAGGACATCAAGTAAAACCCTTTCATTTTATAAATGAGGCGAGAGAAATGATTTTCTAAGCAAGTAGTGCAACTTTTAGTTACAAATCATTTTATTTTTGAAAGTTTACTAAGCATCTCTCACCTGTGAATTAAAAGCCAATTCATGGTAAGATATCATTAGATATTGCATTGATAAGCACTTATTAGGCACCTACTATATACCAGATACTATCCTAGCTTACAAAGAAAGCCAAATGACTGTTCCTGCCTTCAAGGAGCTTGCTGTCAAATGGAGGAGACAATGGGCAAACAAAATATATACAAATAAATAACACTCAGAATATATAAGAAATAACCAGCAGTGGGCAAGGCACTGGAAATAAGTGGTATCGGGCATAGGATTTAAGCTGGTACTTGAAGGAGCCATGGAAACCAGGAGGTAGAGAGCAGGGAGGGAATTCCAGAGCCAGATTTATGCCACAGTCCCATACAGCATAGGGATATCCCCCTTCACCCAACAGTGGCCATGTCCCCTTCCTCCTCCCAATTGGAAAGAGAGTTATTAATCCTTTGGTCCTCACCCTATCCAGGCAAGGTACATGTCTCATGTAATGACAGACCTGGGACAAAAGTACACTGTGCTCACTGGTAAAGGTCTTCATGTGAGCCCTCTCACTCTCAACCTCTTCTCATCCAAAAAACATTTTCCTTAAAAGCTTTTTCATCAGTTTAGAGCCAAACCCAGAACTCTGGGATTTCACCTCAATGTCCCAATACGCCTCCAGCCACAGAACTTCTCTAGGATACACAAAACCCTTCGGTGCTCTCCTAGAATTGGAAAAATGGAAGGGACACACTTTGAAAATCATCTGATCAATACAATTTAGAATTTAAAGGTGACCTGGTGATGGTCTCGTTCATTATCCTTCTTTTAAGGGTGAGGAAATGGAAGCTGTAAGAGGGGAAAGCATTGTCGTGGAGCTGGTTGTGGTGGGGCTGGAACATGATCTCCTCTCTCCCTCCCAATTGGGCTAGTTTCCCCTGCCATTGCATGCTACCCTTCCAGCCACAGTCATTGTCTCTGGTCTTGGTATCCTAACCACTTCAAAATCTTCATTAAAAAGCCTAGTTTTGTGTCCTTTCTTAATCTTAAAAGGCAGTTTCTTTATTAAAATCCTGGACAGCGGACTTGGATTCAAATCCAAACTACTAAAGTAAGGTGACAAATGGAGTAATTAAAAAAGTGAGCATTCAAACCCAGGTCTTCAGACTCAAAATCCAGTGCTCTTGCTGCTACATCGTGCTCTCTCTAAAGCTTAAATGCAAAGGAGAAAGAACAGATATTTGCTCCTTTTTAGTATGCATTCTTTTCTCACTTTTTCTTCCTCATATAACTTTTACTTCCTACCTAAGAGATCTTTAGCAAGTCCCTTCTTCCACTCATGACATCAGTTTCCCTACCTATAAGGTGAAAGCCGATGAGATGGTCCCTTATGTCCAATTTTCATGATCTCATTTGGGGTTTTCTTCATAAAGATACTGGAATAGTTTGCCATTTCTTTCTCCAGCTCATTTTATACATGAGGAAACTGAGGCAAACAGACTTGGCCAGGGCCATGCAACTGAGAAGTGTCTGAGGCCAGATTTGAACTCAGGAACTGAGTCTTCTTGACTTGAAGCCCAGCATTGCACCACCTCCCTGACCCCAGCTCCTTAGTAGACCTAAATCCAACAATCCTATGAACAATTAGAATGACTGATGATGCTCACCGGTGCCAGGGCATTGGTCTTGAGGATAAGGGATGCTTATTTTACCCTTACAGCCACCTCATAAGGCTAATCACTTTGTACCTAAGTTAATTAGATAAAGCATGGTTATTTGCTCAAATTCACTGAGTAATTAAGAGATCCGTCCTCCATTTCACCTGGCCTCTGACCATTCCTCAGAATCATAGACACATCAGTGTCTATGGTTTGAGAAGGGTTTTTGTTTATTTGTTTGTTTTCAATTCAAATCTCACTCAGGAAACTGTCAACAATATCTTTGAGCACACTGATCACAATGCTTTTATATTAATTTTAATTGAAGGAATATTTAATTCTTTTTAATCACTCAAATAGGTACAGGTGAAAAACTAAGATTGTCAAGATCCCAATTTGGTGTTGATTTTTATACATCATTAACTATGATGAGCATGACATCATAATCACTCACAGAGAAACTAACAGTCCTATTTGGAAGACAATAAACAAGATGGGGTGGAATAGTTAACAATAAAATTTGTCATATGGGTATCAAATAGAGTGATATATTTACTCAGTGCCAAAGTTTCAAGGCGACCTCAAAGCTAGCACGTGGGTCCTAATTATCTGTTACTTTTGACATTTGAATACCAACAAATCACTCCACAAGAGTGATTATTAATATGGACCCATGCACATTATCCATATGTCTGGATTCCTCTCACTCTTTACAACATCTTTTAGGTAACCTGGAAAGAAAAACCAATCCCTGGAAATCTCAGGTAGATAAAGACCTTGTAGGTCTTTTTGTTCATAAGCCAATGAATGGGAGACACTCCCCAACATATATTCTTTTTATCTGGAAGATATTGAATGATCCATGTTAAGGACTCAGGTTACTAACATATGATCAAGGAAAGATCAGTTAGGCTGCCTCACTTAAGTCCAATTCCCACACAAGCCAGGACATCATCCTATGATGACCCTGGTTCTCTTCAAAAATTAAGGAAGAACAACAACTTGGCTTCATGGTATCCATGGAAACTCCCAATTTTAGAACTAAAGGTCAATGCAAAAAGCAAATTTGATTTTGTGTCTTTGAGGAAAATATAGAGTATAATGAACCTTCATCTTTCTATTAAAAATCATCCCTTTTCTTAAAAAGAAAAAAAATCAAATTCAATCTATTAGCTCCTCTAAACCCAATGTCTGGAATAATCTATATTCTTTTTTTTGCTGAAGCAATTGGGGTTAAGTGACTTGCCCAGGGTCACACAGCTAGGAAGTATTAAATGTCTAAGGCCAGATTTGAACTCAGGTCCTCTGACTTCAGGGCTGGTGCTCTAACCACTGCACCACCTAGCTGCCCCTGGGAAAAAATCTATAACCTAGAAAAATAAAAGGTCAAACAGACTGAGTTGTCATTCATTCCTGATCACCCTTTATTGCACCCCTTCCATTTCCACAAGGCTAACATCTACAGGCAGTGGTATCCAACAGGCCTTATTTCTGGGCATCTGTTTGACTGGGTTTGCTTCTGTCATGATCTATTTAGTCATTTCAACTTTAAGAGAAGGAATAAAATCTCTGTTTGAGAAAAAGGATGTAGATAGCATGGACCCTCTGAAGGTGTTTAACAAATGAATGACACAACAGCAATGGAAAAGACATATAATCACTAACTACCTCTTTTTCCCATCTCTAGATCTAGGACAGTACTTGGTATACAAGTACTATGTATATTTGAGTTTTTATAACCAAGAAAAGGCTAAATATTCTATACAGAAGCAGATATTCAATTCTGCCAAAAGCCATAGCCAAACACACAGATTGGACAAAAAGAACAGCTGTGGTGAAAATTATATGGTCTTTATGATACAACCTCTAGAAGAGCCTGGTTTAAAATTTAATCAGTGACTTTCTCGCATGATAAGACCCAGCACTGCGGTAAAGCAGACCAGACTCCAGTTGATGGGTAGAATTTCCTGATATTAAAAAATATTTACAAAGTCACTGTTTCCATTGAAAGAAAAAAAATCATCAATATCTTAATCATAAAAGGCTTGCAAGTAAATATTAATTCTTAAGTGAGGATAGGGAACTGAGACTCTGATTTCATTTTTTTGAGGGAACTTCCATTTGCAGGGAGTTGGTCTACAATGCAAGTCAGCAACTTCATTGCAATTTATAATTTTGAGTAAAGCTTTGTGGAAGTGACTTGCTCAGCATCAAACAGATAACATGAATTGGAAGTAGGAATAAAAAGCAGGTTTTCCAGGACTGCCTATTATTCTGAAGTAGTCATACTACAGAGGAAGGCAGATGGCCCAATGGATAGAGTGCCAGCCCTAGTCAGGAGTTGAACCCAAGTTCAAATTCACAGATACTTCCTAGTTGTGTGACCTTAGGCAAGTCATTTAATCTCTTTTGCCTCAATTTCCTCACCTGTAAAATAACCTGAAGAAGGAAATGACAGGTCACTCCACTATCTTTTCCAAGAAAACCCCAAATAAAGAAATGGAAGGTCAGACACTATTGAAATGACTCAACAACAAAATTTATGTGACAATGGAAATGAATTGTGTGCTGATTAGAAAACAATGTGAAGATAGAAGTTTTTTTGAAAGCCTCTGAAATGCTTTGAAACTCCCCAGAGTACTTGGGAATCTTTGACAAGGGTACAAAAGAATATATACCCTTGGTCAATCATAAAAACTCTATCAAAACAGCTCTACCAAGACTCCCCCAAAGGAAATTAAATGAACTACCAAAAGTTCCTGGATTCATTGCTAAAACTCAGAGTTAGAAATCCTAAAATTTCAGATATTTTCAGTTTAGACTAAAAAAGCACTTTATACATTATCTCATTTGATCCTTACAGCAACCCTAGGAGGTATCTGCCATTTTTATTCCCAGAACCACAGGCAGGTTGGGACACTTGCCTGAGAATCACATATCTAGGAAATGACTCCAAGTCCAGTACTGTTAGCAACTAGTCAGTATATGATGGCCTGAGGAACATCCACAGAGTAAAGAGAAATTCTAGCACAATACAAAATAAAGACTATATTATTAAACCCCTGTCCAGAATAACCCACACCTCACAGTAATACAATATTTAGAGTCCTATTAATTAATGGGTCCTCGTGACACCAACTGATCTTTCATTAAAGGCCCTTTTTACTCCTTTCATAGTTAAGCTACGGCAAGGTTCTATCACACAAAACACCCTTTTCAATTAAAAAAAATTACTGTGTAATAATTGCATGGATGGAAATTTTTTAAATCTATATTATTATTCATACAATTTGAATTGGAAAGAACCTCACCAATAACCTGCTTTTTGACAATAATTCTCTCTAAATGTATCCAGCACGTAGTCAGTCACCTTCCTGGCTCGTTCTTGATGATCTCCAATGAAGAACCACTCGTTCTGCTTTTGGATACCTCTAATTCATGTTAAGCTGTTCCTCATATAAATTCTCAACTCGCTTCTTTGCAACTTCACCTTTTATTCCTAGTTCTATTTTCTAGAGCCAAGGAAAACAAATAGAATCATTTTCCATAGAACAGACTTTGACACATGAAGAACATTATCATGAGTTTCCTAATCATTTTCATCTCCAGACTAAACAATTCCAGCTCCTTCAAGTGATCCTTCAATGGCATATGCTTGTGGGCATGTCTATGCATGGCATTCTGCATAATATGGCTTATTTTCAAGTTTTATTGATCTCTTTCGTTTCTTCGTATCATTCTAAGATACACTCTCCTCTCCTCAAATGAACCTTTCACTGTAATCAGGAAAAAAAATGGTTGTTAAACCATCTAACTCATTGATTATATCTAACAGCAAATGCAGTCTTCAGCATCTATTATTCAGGCAGCTAGATGGCTTGGGAGATTAAGTGCTGGTCCTTGAGTCAGGAAAACTCAAGTTCAAATCTGTCTGGGGACATTGATTGACTGCGTGACCCCAAGGAAGTCAATCAACCTCTGTCTGCCTCAGTTTCCTTAATTGAAAAATGAGAATTATAAAAGCTCCCAAAGTTGAAGTAAGGATCAAGTGAGATAATTGTAAAGTGTTTTAGTACAGGGCCTACCACACAGTAAGGACTATATAAATGATAGCTATCATCATCATCATCATCATCCCCATTCTCCAAAGGAAGAAGGAAGATACATTCCCATATCTTTTGTTTAGGGCTGTGACTGGCTATCATAATTATCATAATTATCATATTATTATATTATATATAATAATCTTCAGCTTTGTTTTGTTCTTTTCATTTACATTTCTATAATCATTATGCATTTTCTTCATTCTGTTCACTCTACTCTGCCTCAGTTTATAAAAGTCTTTCTATATTTTTTGCTTCCTATAACCACACATAATATTCCATTATATCCATATGAAAAAATGGATTTAGCCAAGCCCTAATCAATAATTTTTTTTTCATTTTAAGGCAAACATTTCATTATTTATGATTTAAACTTTTACTATATTGTTCTAATGTCCTTGTGGTTCATGTATTTGGGAACCTCATTCAAGTAATTTGTTTTCATTTTAAGGCAAAGATTTCATTATTTATGATTTAAACTTTTATTATATTGTTCTAATGTCCTTTTGGTTCGTGTGATTGGGGACCTCATTCAAGTAATTAATAACAGTGAGGAGGAGGAGGAGGAGGAGGAGGAGGAGGAGGATGGACACTAACACATTTTATTCCTGAAATTCTTAGCAAACTACCAACAAGATGGCTAAAAATTGACCGAGGAACTAATGCCCCTAGGCCTCTGTTGTTCATAGTCCACTGAGAGAAAAAGGGTGAATCAGGGACAGAGCTGGAAATAACCCATCTCTTGATGGGCCCTTCCAAGGGGGCTCTTTTAGGGTCAATACTTAACGAGGAACAGAAAATCCAATAAACACATTCGGGCAAAGTTTTTTGTTGTTGTTTTTTTGACAAGAAAATCATTTGTCTAACTAGTGTTTGAACCAGTGACTCACACAGATTTCCCAAAATCTGTGTTTCTGGCGTGCTGTTCACTGAGCTGAACATTCACTTTGTAAAAATGACATCCTGGCACTGGACAGCAGCACCTCCTGTTTTATGTATGTGTGGTTTTTTTTTTTCTCTTTTCAAGTTGCTGCACTCACTCCTGGCACTCTCTGGTCTCATATGTCCCCTTAGCCACTCTAGATTCAAGCCAACTCATAAAAATCCATCTTCCTCCTTGGTTCATTTTTTTCAGCGTAAACAAGGAGAGAGTCTGATGATAGAATAATAATTAATGGTTATGCTATCTGGTGTCATATAAAAGGTTTGATTTCAAGAGTGCATAACTGTTTACAGTAAGAACAAATGTGTTCTGAGTAATGTCCCTTCTCCGATGTTGTATTTCCAGAAGAGGCCTGCCAATGCACACAAAGACTGATGGGCAAGTTTTAAATTAGTAAGAGCTGAGATGTCTGCTCTCCCCTAGCAGGTTATTATTATGAATGGCCAATATCAGTCAGACCTCGTCTCTGACCCTGCCCAGTTGGTGATCTTGCCTACCTGTCTCAAACTGGAGCTCTATGACAGTGGGTTTGATCAATGGAGACAGCCACAAGGCAAAGGAGCTGACTGGACCTGAATCCAAATGCTGAGACCTCTCATCTGACCACCTCCAGGTGCTTTAGACACCCCCTCAGCCTCGTGATTTTCCATTTTACAGCAGGTGAGCTGGGTGAGTTTCCCATGGTCACACTGGCCGTCGGCCTCTCGGCAGAAATGGCCAGTCAGTCACCAAGAGCCAATGAGCTTCTCTTACGAGGTGCCTACTATGTGCCAGGTCTCATGCAGAGGAATATACACTTTCCATGACAAAGTGATCTATTCAATACAGATGAAATCTTCCTCTCCACGTCTGCCATGGACACAAATAACTGGACCAATAGTGTGAGCTAAGATTTCTGGAGGAAAGTCTCATTTGTGTGGAAACCAAGAACCATGCTGAAGGGAACCCCAAAATATATAGGTCCTGGGGGATATTCTCAGAAAAAAAATCGAGTCTTCTAAAACACAGTTCTTCTTGTTTTAAAGAGTATTTTGGAATTGAGCATTTTGGAGGAAAAAAGTATCTATTATGGTGCCATGAAGAGAATTGGATTAAGGAAAGAGACAAGAGCTTGAAGGGAAAGGTGAAGTGAAAACAAATAGCCCTTTTATGAACCACCTAGACAGACCAAACTTCAGCCTTTCCCCACAAATCCCATTTCCTGAAAACAAAGAACGAAGGAAATGTCAAATCGGAAAGCAGCAGTTTCAGTCTGCCTGAAGCATATTCATTTTACCTCTAAGGAATAAGTTATTTCTCAACATCAGGGTGGGGGAGTGGAGGAAGCAAGAGAGGGGAGAGGTTATTTAGAGAAATTAGTTATGGGAGAAAATGCCACTCTAAATGGAAAGATTATCAACACAGAAAGAGATGTGTTAGCACCTAATAAGAAAGACAGCAAGGCAAGAAGAACATCTGAATATAGCCATTAACAAAACAGAAGAGAGGCTGTTTACTATATTAATGCTACCTTTACTGCTCTGTAAAAACAAAAAAAAAACACAAAAAAACAAAAAAGGAATGTATTTGGGCCATCACACTCCCATCTTTTCAATTACAGAGATAGAGCAATCTCAGATTCCAAAGCTAACTACAAATCAAAATTGTGTTATGTTATCTGCTGAGACACAAATGGAAAATAAATACTGTTAACTGTCACTTTCCATTAGGTAACAGAAATTCAATTACATTTCAAACAAGCCTCCATGTCAACAGAATAAATCTGTTTCATAAATGAGCAGGTAACCATTTTTGATTCCAACTTCCCAAAGGGAAAAAATCAATTTTAATCACAATTCTTCAATTTTTTTTCCATATGAATGTTTTGGAGCAGAGTACATCATCTGGCCTAATAAACACTTGTACAAAAGAAAAAGAAAAAATCTGAAATTGGTTGTTGTTACTTCCTGGCGCCTTTTAAACTAAAGGCTCTTCATGTCTGACTTTCTGAACTCTGTCCCCTCTGATGTTTTTACTTGAAAAGCAAGTATTAGAAAAGAAGGGAGGGAAAGGGGGAGTGCCAAAGAAAACAGCCCCCACCTCTTCCACAGTCAATAAAGTGGGATTAGTCCTAATCAAAAAAGCAACAGGAGAATACAAATAGATTTCAACAAGAGACCAAAGGAAAGGGAAACTCCTCTTCAAGAAAAGGTTAAACAAAATCAAGAGTGTTCTAAGGGACTCAGTCATGCAGAGGACAGGTAGATGGATCTATGATGACTAAGAGAAACAAGAGTGAATTGCTCTTTGAGTACATGGGGATTTTGCTCTAATAAATTCTTACTGGTTATAGCCTTGTTGGTCTGGGAAAGGATTGATAAAGGGGAGCAATAACTAGGAGAGGATGCGGAGAAAGTTTGTTTTGAAAGATGAAGAAATTTTTCAAAATAGATCTTCCAAAATGTAATTTGGAAGTACTAATAAAAATTAAATGTTTTATGCTAAGCAACTTAAAGGAAGCAGTTGGGGGAAATTGTAAGAGAAAGGTTTATTCCCTTTTCATTCAACTTCACTTGCTGAAAATTGTAGTTAATACATTATAGATGTTGAATATTCAAAATGGTCCCAATGGCCTATGATGATGGGGACTGCATGCCAGTCTGACATAAGTATAGCATGGGGAGGGCAAAGATGGGCAATAGTTTATATGGAAAAGATCAGAGTGTCTGGGTGAGCTTTGTATAAGCTAATGGTATAACAAGGCAGCCCAAACATGCTAATTGGATTATATCGGTTTTGATTTAAAAAAAAATAGAATCTATCATTTCATCACAATAAAATTACTTTCTCTACCAAGGCCGATCAGAAACTGGCCCACCACTTGGGCTTAGAGATTGCCTGAGTTCAGTAGTTTGGTAGAGTGACAAGATTTGTTCTAGCAATCAGGAGGACAAAATCATAGAATGAATCCAAGACTTGGAAGAGACTTTCATGGCCAGACCATTCAACCCATACTTTCTAAGAGCCATGTAGTTTCTGCCTGTGCTCCTCAAAGGAACACATTCACCTTGAGATAGCTCTAATTGACAGGTGTTGCTTCTAATACCAAACCTCAGTTTGTTTCCTTGCAACTTGAGCCCTCTGCCTCCAGCTTTGCCCTTAAGGTCAAACACAATAAGTCTAAACTCTTTTCCATCTGACAATCCTTTCTATGCTTGTTCCTTCCTCTGATTCTTATATGACAGGTCTGTCCCCATGCTGCTTCCCAACTTACTGATGCTCTTAAAACTGGTACCCAGGACTAAGTGAAGTATTCCAAATGAGATCTGGCGATGGCACTATCATCTCCCTGTTCTTGGAAGGGATGCTACACTTCCCTCTGGTACACACTGGTATTTTTGGCCATCATGTCACACGACTGAATCTCACTCAACTTCCAGTCCACTATAACAATCAGATTTTTTTCAGAACCGGCACCTCAACACGCCTTCTCAATCAAAGCTGACTTTTTTGTACCCAAGCAAAGCCTTTACATTTATCCCTATTGAATTTCATCTGATTATATTCAGCCAATACTCAAGTACATCAATATCTTTTTGGGGATCCAAACTTGTATGTTCCATACGACCTCTCTGTCCCAACTGGACGTCATCTGCAGATGTGATGAGCCCGCCATATTCCTTTAACAAACTCACTGATGAAAATGTTAAACAACCCCAAGCCTACCACAGATTTCTGCGCTAATGCACTGGAGTCATGGTGACCCTGAATCACTGACAGTCTCACTCTGCATCTGGCCATCCAAGCACTACCAAATCCATCTATTTATATTGTCATCTAGTTCCATCTCTCTATATCTTCTCCACAAGGACAAACATGAGATACTTTATCAAAATGGCAAAATCTGAATAAACTATATTCGCAGCATTTTCTACCATCTACTAACTTAGAAATCCTGTCAAGAAAAAAAAAGAAAGGAAGTTATTCTGGCATGATATGGAGGGAGTCCCCTAAAGTCTTAGTGCCATTTTAAGCTATGAAAGCTAGTTCAGCTTTTAAAGTTCAACACTGCATTGAGACTTTTGGGACACCTCATATTCTTGCCTCTCTCTAATCACTGCTTCCCTTTCTAGATATCCACTAACTCTCCCTTGAGCGATCTGTTCTGAAATATTTTCAGGTATCAAAATCAAACTCATTAGCTAATAGTCTTCCAACTCTCTTCTCTTTCCTTCTTTTGTAATGTGGACCATATTTGCCCTGTTCTACTCTTGTGGTGCCTTCTCACTTTTAATGGACAATGGTCCATGATCCTTCAATCACAAAAGGTCACTCAGCAGTCACATCCACCAGTTCTTTTGCCAAGAAAGGAGAGAGTTGATCTGGGCTAGAAAAACTCAATTCATCTAGAGCAGCTGGGTGCTCTCTTGTTATCTTCT
Source organism: Myrmecobius fasciatus (assembly GCA_023553655.1). Taxonomy (NCBI): domain Eukaryota; kingdom Metazoa; phylum Chordata; class Mammalia; order Dasyuromorphia; family Myrmecobiidae; genus Myrmecobius; species Myrmecobius fasciatus. Next base: position 14,796 of record JAJPUD010015938.1, on the reverse strand, counting down.
TACTTATCTTAGGTATCAACTGCCTGTTAGATACTTTTGTTTTATTATTTCCAGTGTAAAGGTCATTCTCCTTGGTGGAAAAAAAGTGAAGTTCTGTTTTTCTCTGTGCTTAGTTACCATAATCCCATCTACCCCTCCATGCCAAAATCCTATTATTTCTTTGATTCTTTTTGATTTTCCTCAGCTCCCACTGAATTTTGCATTGAGCATTCTGGATGCTATTTTTACAATGTTGTGACACACTCATATTCATCTTGGGTTACCTGGCCTTGCTTCCACCTTTTGTACATTTATTTTAAAGATCTAAGTTGGTCAGTGAGTTCCCTGTACATACAGATCTGTTTCTTCAGATAAATGCAGGTTTTTTCTCTTTGTTGAAATTGTTTCCCTTTGTCCTCAGATTTCAGTCTTGAATATTTCTCATTCTTCCTGACTGCCTTCTCTTTTAGTGTTTTAGTCCATGGGATCCTACCCATCTTCCCTTTGAACACTTCAAAATGTACTTTTCCAAAATCTATGGTGGGCACACTAAGCCCCGATTTCTTATCATACACTGCAGGATTTAAGCAGTCACTTCTTGGAGTTCCCATCAATTCTGCCTCAGTAACCAGTTCCTTCCTATTAGGGGAATATAGAACCAGAATCTAATTTTTCCATTGATCTTCAACTAAATACTCACCATTATGTTTGCTGTTTTCCCCTACCCAATCCACCCCTCTTTCAAACTTCCCTGTTTCTGTTGAAGATGTCACCATCCTTCAGTCTCTTGGGTCCATGATTTCAGCATCATACCTAACTCTTCAATCCCAGGTACTCCATATATCCTATCAGTGATCACATCTTGCCCTTTCTAGCTCCAGGGCATCTTTTGAATATGACCTCTTCTTTCTATTCAGAGTATCATCATTTAAATTCAGGTTCCCATAAGCTCTTATCCAGTTTATAAAAATGATCTACCGAATGTCTCCCTATCTCAAGTCTTTCCCCACTCTGGTTTATCTTTCATGTGATTTTCCATGTGATTTTCCTTAAACACACATCAGATTGGATTACTCCCTACTCAGTAAAATGCAATGGCTCTTTATTGCCTCTAATATCCATAGAAGCTTCTATGTTTAACTTTTAAAGCCCCTAACAAACTGACTTTAATTTATCAATTAGTGTCATTGTACATGACTCCAGTCATTTACAGTTCAAACAAACTGGTCTTCAGTCCATTCCTCATATAATTTTATCTTTTTCCTGTCTCTGTAAATTTGCAATAACTGTCTCCCATGCGTGGAATACACTCACTCTTCAATTTTGCCTTAGAGAATCCCTTTCTTTCTTCAAGACACTACCAATTTCTATGTGAATGAATGAACGGAGAAGCATTTGTTAAGTGTTTAGTATATACAAAGCACTCCACTAATCACTGCAAATACAAATTGAAAAGTAAGACAATCTCTATTCTCAAGGAACTCATATTTTAATTCAGGAAACAACACAGATGGAAAGTTTCAGCTGCAAGTAGGATGGAAGGTCCCATAGCCCTTAGCGTGCAATGACAAAGCAGATGGTAGGATATTTTCTTTAATGCCTTTACACAGAAAAAACAATCCATATTGATTTCTGATCTCAAACCATTTGACAGTGCCAAGGACTTACTTGAAAGGACTTTCCTTTCTGGGTCTTCAGCAGTGGGGACCGAAGCCTCTTTTCGAACAGTTGCTGGGCTGCATCTCCACAGCAGCTGCTTACCAGTATGACAGCTGCAGACCCTGGGCTAGAAACACGGCCATCCCCAAGGCTCTTGGGTTCGGAGTTCTTTACTATCTCCATAAGGGTCATCAAAGTCAAATTAGTCAAGGTTGGAATGATGGATGGGCAGATGCTTTCTCCAATCTCTCCTTCAGGGTACCTTGCATACACTGGGCACTTAAGGTTTGCTGATTGAACAAGGCTGGTATATGAACTCCTACATTACTAGGATCCTCTCCCCTTTCCTGCCCCCTCCTGATTCTCCTGTTTCTTTTGAATAAGATACAGCCATTCAGACACGTAGTCCAATCCTGTGTTTCACGGTCATCCCTACAAAGTCAAACTGGCCCTCTTGAACAAGGGCGCCTACTTCTTCTTGTGTGTTGCCTAAACTTTGGCACTTAGCTATAAACATCTGAAAGCACAGGTTTCCTTATTCCCTTCTTTCTTGGATTTTGTCCCTTGTGAACTTTTTGGTTTCTCAGTTAGTGTCCCTCCTTCTTAGTAATGACTCTCTATGATATCTAATTTGGAGGATATTTCCCTTCCTTTATCCTTTTTTCCAGAAGTTGGCATATAATAAGTGGTTAATAAATGCTTGCTGGATGGCTGGATTTCTTATTTAAAGTTTTTTTTAATGAGATTTATAAGGTATCTGGTTCTGATCAGCCTTCATTAGATATCCTCCAACTCAGGACAGGGATCCACCATTCCTCCATTTTTTTTTTTTTTTTTGCTTTTTGCTGAGGCAATTGAGGTTAAGTGACTTGCCCAGGGTCACTCCATCTTAAGATATTGGTTCAAGGCCAGTCTCTGATGCATACTGACTCTGACACAAAGCAGATCAGTTAACCTTTCACAGGCCCCAAATAATCTCTATCCAATGCTAGATTGCCTTAATAGAGACGTAATTTATAGACTGGAGTTCTACCGCAGCTCATATCCAGGGTTCCATGTTAAGTAGAAGGTAACTAGAAGATGAGGAAACTTGAAAGTCTGATCATTATACAAGACTGATCAAAGGAAGAGAGCATCATAACTGCCCTCAAGTAGCTGAAGGATTGTCATATGGAAGGAAGAAAAAAAACCTTTCTTTTCCAGATGGGAGAAATGTAGTACCAGAAGTAAAATAAATAAATGGAAATTGCCAAGAAATAGATTTAAGCTCAGCAGAAAGAACACTCCCTAAAAGTAAGAGCTTTACCAAATCACAAACATCTAGGGTGATATGTTCCTGGTCATGGGAGGTCTTAAAAGGGAGGCTGGATGTCCACTTGTATGAGTATGCAAGCGGCTACCTATACATGTATCCCTCCATTTACATCTGTGTGTATGTGTATATGTATAGACCCAGTTCTTTGAAACTTGACCTTGAGACCAGAACTCTCAGCACAAATATATCTCAAGATGGACTGAGAAAAGCAAAACAAGTCTCATTCTACAGAAAATCTCCATGTTCCATAGGCTACAATAAAAAAGCAATTCAAAAGTTACAACAGGAGCAAGAGTCCTGAAGATAAAAGTATTCAGTGCAGAAAAGGAGAGAAAGATTCAGGGATAATCTGGCCCATTGAATAAAAGCATAGAAAAGATCGGAACCCTGAGCCCTACCCTCAGTTCTATCACATTTGCTCTGAGACCTTAGGTGACAATGCCAACCTTCAGTGCCTCAGCTGCCTTATCTGCCAAGAAATGAGGAGGATAATCTCAATTTAGCACAAAGAGGTGTAGTGAAGGTCCTGGGAGAAATGACTAATTCATGATTTCAAGAACACTTGAAACCAAAAAAGAGTCATTTCTCTTCTTCCTTCCAGGCACCAGGTTCCCACTGATCTCAAAAGTTGCTCTGTAGGTCCCGCTGACAGCACAGAACAAAGGAGCCCCTTACTGTTCAATAATAAACATGAGAGAACCTACATCCGGAGCTAGGAAGCACGAAGGCAAGCAGAGGGGACTCTGAGCAGCAGATCCCCATGATTCTACAAATTTCCCAGGTCTGGCTAGGGAAGATCAATAATCACAAGAAGAAACTCATCATTTGAAGTTAGTTTCCATTCATACTAAGAGAGGAAATACGGTCTGCTGAATTGAAGACCCATCTGAAACTCGGATTTTAAATATAATTAAACCTTCCAGCTTGGCATAATAATAAGATGGCCCTTATATAATACTTTTAAGGTTTACAAAGTGCTTGACAAATAGCATCTTGTTTCATCTTCATGATAACCCTAGGAGGGAAGTGCTATTATTCTTCCCTTATTACATGAGAGAACAGTCTCAAGTGATTTGCCCGAGATCACACAACTAGTAAGTCAGATTTGAACTAGGTCTTCCTGATTTCAGGTACACCCCTTTCACTTCCTGACTTCCTCTATCAATTTTCTTCAATTTCCTCCTTTATCATTAATTTTCTTTTTTTAATTTTTAAAGATAGTATTTTATTTTTTCTAATTACACATAAAGACAAATTTTAACATTCACTTAAAAATTTTTTGAGTTAGAAATTTTCTCTCTTTCTCTCACTTCCTCCCTGCATAAAATACTAAGTAATTTGATATAGATTACATATTACCATCATGTAAAATCTATTTCCACATTAGTCATATTGGGAAAAAAGAAACAGATCAAAAGAAAAGAACCATGAAAAAAGAAAGTGAAAATAGCATGCTTCGATATGCATTCAGACTCCATCGATTTTTTTCTCTAGATGTGAATAGCAATTTTCCTCATGAAAACTTTGGAATTGTCTTGGATATTTGTACTTTTTAGAACAGCTAAATCATTTACAATTGAGCCCCTTACAACGTTGAATGTTTTCCTGGTTCTGCTCACTTTACTTTGCAACCAGTTCTTTCCAATCTTTCCAAGTTTTTTCTGAAATCTGCCTACTCGCCATTTCTTATAGCACAATAATATTACGTTGCATTTCTATACCACAACTTGGTTATCCCCTCCCCAGTTGAGGAGTATCCCTTCCACTTCAATTTTTTATCAATTATTTTCTTACTCATATTACTCATAGTAAGTTGTCAATAAATGCTTACATACACTCCAACTCTGTTGGATGACTTTCTACTTCCTATTTCTGTGTCTTTGTATCATCATCACCATCATCCTTAGCAGCAGCAGCAAACATTGATATATGTCTTTAAAATTCACAAAGCATTTTAAATGTATTTTCTCACTTGAACTTCATAGCCACCTAGTGAAATAGGTTCTATCATTATTCCCACTTTACAGATGACAAAACCAAGGCCAGAAGACAGGAAATGACTTTCCTGGGTCACACAGTTAATAACAAGTGCTCAAGCCTAGATTTGAATTCTAGTCTTCCCAAGAAGCTCTATCTACTGAGCCACCTAGTTGACATAATCTCTCCCAAACCTACTCACTCTTGGAACCCATAACTTCCTTCAAAGTTCGGCTAAAGTGCCCATGGAACTTCTTCCAAATTGGTTAATTGTTAAAACCCCCTGTATATGTATGTATATATATACATGTATATATCTAATATAGAGATAGGTAGACATACACATACACATATATATGGATGTGTGTACACATATATATATATATATTTACTTCTCCATGATCATTGTTCCCCCCACTCCTAGAAGATCTTTGGGGCAAAGGCTGTTCTGTTTTTGTCTTTGAATTTCCAGGCACAAGAACCTGACACAAAATAGGCAATTAAGAAATGATTGTTGAATTGAATTGAACAAGGGGTCTAGTTTAATACACACATATTGCTCCATACAACTTAAAACTTGTTTTACATTTCTGAGTTCTACTAGTTCTACTGAGTTCTACTTGTTCTATTTGTAAGTCTTTCAATCTGAATCTTAGAATGGTTGCAAAGGTGGAGACAGAGTCCTGCACTGAAAGGCAGTTCCAAAAATAAATAGAAAACTTGGGTGGAAAAAGAGATTGGTAAATAGTTCACCTTTGTGCCTGGCAGTAGTCATGAAATTCAAGAGCTGAATGTCCCCTAGAGCCCTGTGGCACACCATTGCAGACCCCAGAGGTCTTCCATGTGGAAATGGACCCTTCATCAACAGTCGATTTTTCAAAGCAGCCCTGTCTCCTTATCTATTATCCAACAAACATTTCACCATTGTGTCCTCGGGGACATCATGATGGACTTTGTCAAATGCATTGCCTTGCTGAAATCAAAATATAGTGTGTCTCACAGCAGTTTTCTGATTTGCCAGTAATACTGACATGAAAGAAAAATCAGGTCAACTTTACATGAGTAAGATAAAGCATCGGAGTTTTTAAATGTCGGATCCAAAGCACAGGATTGATTTAAGCACTCAAAGGGACTGTAGCGATGATCTTGTCCAGGGGTTCTTAACCTGGAGTCGGTGAAACTTTTTCTTTAATATTTGTATAACTTAAATTAGTTTCTATTGTAATTTTATGTATTATATACATTTTAAAATATTATTCTGAAAAAAAGACTCCACCGGATGAATTCATCTGACTGCTAAAGTGTGTGTGTGTGTATATATGTATATATATAAAGATACAAAAAAAAAAGTTGAGAATCCTTGAATTCTATTCCAAACGCCTCATTTTCAAAATAAGGACACTGAGACCCAAAGTGATCATAGGAGCAAAGTTTTAGAACTCAAAGGGACTTCAGAGGCCATGCAAGTCAAACCCCGCATTACACAGAGGGGAAACTGAGGCCAGGCTAGGAGTTAAAAGGTATGTCCAAGGATATAATTTTAGTCAAATAATGCTTACTCAGAGCTATTACCATGTCTCTTCTAAGTATTCATAATGTATTTCTAATATGAGAGTGTGGAAGCCAGAGGACCTGGGTACAATGGCCAGTTCTGCTGCTTATTTCTAAGTGTGGCTGTCCCCCATGGCTCTGTCCTGGGCCCTTGGCTCCTTTCTTTTCTTGGTGACTCCATAAACTCCCACGCTTCTCATCATTTCTGATGACTCTATGGATAGAGGAATCCCACATTATATTTCCAGCTCTCTCTGAACGTCATTTGTATGTCTACAAACATTAAGTGAACATTTCCAATTAGATATCCCATAGACATTTCAAACTTATCACACCCCAAACAATTCATTTTCTCAAAAAAAACCTCCCCCCTCTTCTGGATTTCTCCTCCAATTCCTTCAATCACAAGTTTGCAGCTGCAATATTATACTCAAGTTTTAATTAATCTCCCTGCCTCAAGTCTTTCCCCTCTACAATCCATCCTATACACAAAATGATTTTCCTCAAGCACATGTCTGATCACATCACTTCCCAACTCAATAAACTCTAAAGGCTTCCTATTGCCTCTGGTATCAAATATAAATTCCTGTCTTTGGGATTTTAAGTCTATTAAAATCTGGTCCCCGTGTACTTTCCGGTCTTATTACTTCCTTTCTTGCTCCCTGTGGGTGAGTCAAACTGGCCTTCTTACTGTTCCTTGCACAGTGCCTGGAAAATAATAGGTGCTTAATAAATGCTTATTGATTGATGATCTTGGGTGAGTAATTTAATCTTTCTGGGACTCATTCTCCTCATCCATAAAACACAAGGGTCCGACTAAATGTTCCCTGACTATTATTTTAGGTCCAAATCTATGATCTTAATAATTCAAGATTTTTGCAAAGGATGAGTGGTAAATTCATTATTTTATAGTTTTTGGAAGCCATCCTTTTCCTAAAACAAGATGCTAATTGATCTTCTGGAATAAAGAAGCATTTATTAAGTACTTACTGTGTGCCAGGCACTGGGCATACAAAAGGAGGCAAAAGAAAGTTCCCAAACTCGAGGATCTGAATAATCTAATGGCACTGCCACCAAAAGACTTCCCAAAGACTTCAGAAAAGGATTCTGGGATCAAATATATTACCTTGTTAATTTTATTCATTTAGCAAATCCGTATTTAATTCTTATTATGGGCAAGACATGAACTATCATTCTGAGACCGTGAGATCGGAAGCAGATAAGTACTCTCTTCTGCCTCATCACCTATCCTGGGCTTCTCCCCCTCCTTAACCACATTTGTTACTTTCCAATTTTAAGGTGACTCTCACTGATAGAGAAAAGGCAAGAAAAACAGGAGTTATATGGTTTCAGCTTTCTATCATCTGCTACCATTACACCATCTGCCCTAATAAATATTTATGGAGATAAATCTTCAAACAATAAACCTTTTCTTTCCTCGTTCTTCTCATCAATTAAGGGTACCCTTAGTCCAACAGGACTGTTCTACCATATTTTACTACAAGGATCCTCTTTCTACCTTCACATAAAAACATAGGATTTTTTTTCCTGATTTTTCATCTTCCCTTTAGAATCTTGGCAACAAGGTGGGACAGAGGACAGAGTAATGAGCCTCAAAAAGACCCTACTTTAAATCTAGCCTCAGACAATTACTACCTGCCCAACTTTAAACAAGTCACTTAACCTCTAGCTACCTCAGTTTCCTCCTCTATCAAGTGGTAATCCTTTAGAGAATCCCTTATCTATAAGGAAAATAATAGCTCCTGCTTCCAAAGGCTGTTGTGAAGATTAGATGAGAAAATATTTGTACAATTCTTGACTCAATGCCTAGAATACAGTAAGTGCTTAATAAATTGTTTTTCCTTCTTTCTAGCCTTATAAACCCCATCTCTTTTATTGTACTTTAATTAAATTTTATTTTATTTTATTTTGGCTGAGGCAATTGGAGTTAAGTGACTTGCCCAGCCAGAGTCACACAGCTAGGATGTGTTAAGTGTCTGAGACTAGATTTGAACTCAGGTCCTCCTGAATTCAGGTCTGGTGTTCTATCCACTGCACCACCTAGCTGCCCCTACTGCAGTAGAATTTTTAAAAAAGTGACTTGGAGTTAGAAGATCTGGCTTCAAGTACCAACTCCACCACTTGCAGTCATGTGATGGTTATCTATTTTCTTAACCAAGCTAGGTCTCAGTTTCCTCATCTATGAAATGGGAATAATTACATTTATGCATGTGTATGTGTTTGTGTGTGTGAATTACATCCAATTCCCTTAGGAATCATTACATTATCTTCCTAATACCATGGTCCTCTTTGAGAATGAACATGTCTGTATGTGTTAAGAACGTGCAATATAAGCTCCAGAGTTCTCTGAACTTGAGTCATTACTGAATGCAGAAGGGAACGCTCAGTCATCTCACTCAGGCACCTAATTAATGCCTCACCCACACACCACACCAATTATGGCGAGAATGGGCAGAGGGTTTCAGCTAGAACCGTGGGCAACGCATGAACATGACTAATGAGCACGAACAGGGATTGATGAGCTCAGCTGAAAGGCTGCTCTGGATAAGAACACCAAGGACGCCACTCAGATAGAGCCAGTAGGGAAGTCACCTTTCACTGTCAGCTCCTCAGCCAGACCGGTCTTTGAAAGACTTTCTGGGCAAGAACAAGAGGGGAGGAAATGGATGAAAAGTTTACAGTGACTTAGCTGTACTAGTCTGATGGATTCCCCTAGTGGAGTTGGAGGACTTGGGTTCAAATCCATGACTAACTTACTTTACGTGAAAGTCCCCTGTGGTTTGGTGGAGTATTACATACGCCAGGGCATTGAATGAAGTCCATTTACCCATTACAGGGAAGGTGCTAGTGCTGAGTATTTTCATAACAAGCTTCCTCCATCATTAAGAACTAAGGTTTCAATAAGCACTTCTAAAAAATCTCTCTCCAGACTGCATTATAAAACCCTTCCCTAATCTTAAGGCTTTAAAATGATTTCTTTTCTATAAGTAATAGCTTCCAGTCATGCTAAAATAAAATTTAAAAAAATCAGTTCATAGAGCCAATACTGCTCTAGCATTATGTTCATAGAATTTTAGAGCTGGATTAGAATTGAGAGAACTTCTACTCTCTCTCTCTCTCTCTCTCTCTCTCTCTCTCTTTCTCCTTCTGTTTCTCTCTCTCCTTCTGTTTCTCTCTTTATCTCTGCCTTTCTCTATATCTATGTGTGTCTCTGCTCTCTCCCTTTTTTCTCTCTTTCTTTCTTTTTCTCCTTCTGTTTCTCTCTCTCCTTTTGTCTCTTTCTCTATCTCTGCCTTTATCTCTCTATATATGTGTCTCTCCTCTCTCTCTCTATATATATATATATACATATATATGTATATATACACATACATTCATATATACACATATATGTAAATGTATATGTATACATAGAAAAAGAGAAAAGAAAGCCCCATGATAACTTTATCATCTATTTAAAAGGAATAGCAAGTTGTACATATTATATTTACAGTTTCATGTACCATCATTGTTTTTTCCTATCCTATTATATTAGGATAATGCTACTTTTATTTTTTAAGAATAAAATAAGTAATTTAAAAAAAAAATAATTTTAAATTTAAAAAAATTCTCTCAGCTATATTTGTATGTGATGGGTTTCCTTTGTAATCCTATACTGCATTTTATTGTATGCATGTAAAAATGTTATTCTGAGAAAGGGCTCCGGACCTCAGTGGACTGCTCAACATGACATATCACCAAAATGGCTACAAACTCTTGCACGCTACAGCATCCCCATCTTTTTACAGCTGAGAGAAACAAAATTCTCCGAGGTTAAAGGACTTGTCCAAAGGCCTGCTTCTAGTTATTGGCAGAATTGGGATTAAAAGCCCACGCGGCCGGGCCATTTGTGTTCCGCAAGTTAAAGAACAACTCTTCATGAAATGCGCTGTGTGTCCTGTGTGCTATGGTCGATTTATGAGTGTTCTATGAGATAGAAATTTCCCTCAAGGAGCTTCTAAAAAAAACAAGGAGAAGGAGGAACGGGAACAATGAGCCATGTAAGATCGGTTCTGTGCCCATCCTGAAGAGTCAGGGAAGCAAAGAATTATGGGAAACTCTTAAAAGGATGAAAAGTCCTCATGGGGTTTGTAAAGGGAAATCCTCTGAGGAGAAGGAGAAAGGGGAGCCTCGATTCAGCTTCGGCCTAGGAGTTTGGCTCTGAACATAAAATGTGTCGGAGCCACTAATTAAAAGTAACCCTGTGTCACTCCCAGCTCTCCTGGGCCCAGAATCCTGCCCAATCCGCTCTCACTCTGCTGCCCTGATCTGACTCTTTTAATGAATACCCAAGGCATTCCTGTAGCAGGAATACTCTCAGCCTCATCCTTCAGACAATAGGGAGAGGCGCAGACCTTTGCCTCTAAAGTTGTGATACTCAGCTTCCCTGCCTTCAGGGCCTGAAAAAAAGCAGGTCATGGACAAAGGTGAGGGTGGGAGACCAAAAAAAGGCAGTTTGGGAAACCTGTGTGTCAGTGATGGATTTAAGTCAGTTTGCTTGTAGTCCCTGTGTGGCTTTCCTACTTGATATGGGCTATTTTTGTCTTTTTAAATAAGCAGAATTATTTTTGATGCTTTCCATAGTAAATGTTGACTCAAATTATCTTCCCCATATGGAAAACTGGGGAGTTTATTGGTCCATGCTAGGATTCTTCTTTGATTGAGTTACAAAAAGGTGTGTAAGTGGAATAGAATCAATAAAGATAATCTTCCTAAAGTCTTCCTTCTCTCTCCTATCTCTAGCTTTTTTCATTTTCTGTCCCCCACTTTTAGAATATTCCATCTCCTTCACCGACTAAAATCCCTGGCTTCCTTCAAGACTCAGCTTGAATACCACCCATCGGCAAGGGGCTTCTCTTGGACCCCCACTTCTGATCCCCTTTGTAACTCTATTTATGGAGTCCCTCCTTTGGGAATGGAAGCTCCTTGAGGGCAGGAATCCTGTTTTTGCCTTCCGTTCTATCCCCAGCACTTGACATATTGCTTGATAAATGATTATTGACTGACTCATCAATCTTCCGGTGTTCTAGTCAGGCTCGTGGGCTACATTTTGTGTGCCTGTCTATAAATCAAGGCCTTTGAGGGTTCAGGAAGTTGCAGCGGCTTGCTGCAAAACAGGAAGCCTTCTCTTCCACAGGAAAGCCAGACCTTGGTTTTCTGCCATTTTTGATCTTATTTCACACACCAAGGGTGAAGAGACTTTTCCCAACAACAAATGACGTTAATCTCTATTAACCTGTGGGTTCACTTTTATCCCCATCTAGTTATCTATTTCCAGCAATAAGTGTAAAACCCAGCGTGTTCCTAAAATAAAAAATCAATATGTTGACAACAATTTTAATTCACCGAAAGGTTGAAAACAACCTTGGTCTATAATAAAATTAAGTTTAACATCCTCATGAAATTTCAAACAGGATCCCTCTTAAAACATCCTCTCTGGCTCTGGTGAGCTTTTAAAATGAGGATGTGAAAAGTCATCTGAAAGGGAGAGGTAAGAAATATCCTTCTATATAACAGCACAAAAGTTGATAACTAATTATGGGCACATCAAAACCCCCCCAAAAAATTAATGGTGAGAAAATAAGCAGAGGGTGGGTGGGTGAGCGGACCCATCTGGTTAAACAGTAAAGTACAGGAGCTTATTCAAAACCAAAGAAAAGGATCTTTCAAAAACCCAAAATCCATTCGATGTGAAGCTTACAGAAGAATAAACTCTAGCAGGTGAGATTTAAGGTGTAGATTAGAAAGGATTAAAAAGGGAGTTTGAAAACAAACAACCAATGATAACACAACAAATAATATTAAATTCTTTAAGTACATCAGAAGTAAGGCTGCTGCAAAGGGATCAGTGAATCTGCTAGACTAGTGCAGTACAAAGGAGATATTCACAAAGGATAAGGAGATTGCAGGGGGAAGAAATAATGTATTTGCATCAGTTTTCACACTGAAGAATAAGACAAGAAAAGAAAGAGGAGGGGAAATTTTATTAAGAGAAAGCGAGGCCATAGCTCAGATTGAGACATCAAAGGGAACCAGGAGGCTCCGGAACAAAGGGAGAATTTATTTGCCATGTCCTCTTCACCAAAGGGAGAGACATTGGCCAGTGACTTGGGAAGGAATAAATGCCCTCAGATTTCTGATTCAGCAAAAACTGATCATTTCTCATGGAAGATGCTAATTACTGGAGACAACTGGAAGGTAGCTTAGACACTGCCCATGCTTTGAAAGGTTTCCCCAGAAAGGCAGAACCTCAAGTCCAGGGACCGGAACCCAGCTTGCCTTCCTGGTTGAAAACATAGACAGAGTTGAGGCAGAAGCAGGAATCGCCACTGAACAACCCACGGGGCCTCTCCTACTGGAAGTCAGGGGTGACTGGGGTTGCCGAGAAGCAATTCCAATTCTTTTCAAGGCCTGCCTGTCACCAAGGGCAAAGGTTGACATTTTAATGCTATAACAAGAGTTATTTTCATACTCTCACTTGAGCAGGGTAGGAGCTAACAAATGTATGGAGAATCACATTATCGAAGGAGCCCAGAATGCTTCAAAAATCTATTACCTGACTTCTTACTTTTTGCCGACCTTATCCACACGCCGTATTGATGGCAGTCCTCCCTGTGACCTCCGCTCCACCCCACCACCAGCTTTCTGGACCTGTATTTCTAGTGTTGCCTATACAGCAATATAGACAGAAGAAATAAAGCATCAATTCAAAACCATACTTAAAGCCCTTTCTGATACCTCATAACCCTAATTAGTTTTTAGTGCTCTCTCCACACCATAAAATTAAATCACATTTATTTATCGTATGCTTTGTATTTACATTATCTGGGAACTGTTATTTCTTCCTAATAAAATGTAAACTCCTTGCAGCCAGAAATGTGGTTTTTTTTAGTTTTTTTATTTGTTTTGCTTTTGTACCCAAAGCATCTACCCACAATCCCTGGCACAGAGTAAGTGCTTTATCGGTACTGGATGAATTAAAATAAGTTCAGCAAACACTTGCTGGTGATGGCTGCAAGTTTGTAAAACACTTCCTTATAACAAGACCTGAAGACAGGTAATTTCAGTCAGTTGGATTGTTTCCATTTACAAATAAGAAAGCTGAGGCTTAGGGAATGAAAGCTACTTTCCCATAAGCACAAAATAATAATAAAAGTCAACACTCAAATCCAGGCTTCCTAATTTCAAATCCAGTACAGCTTCCATTATTTCATGCTGTCTTGTCTCTAACCTACTATGTGCTGAGAATGAAAGATACCCACCTGTATATGGCAGACCTTTTCCTCCAAGAAATTTGCAATCTGGCAAAGGCAGGTAGGAAAGACCCACAAACCCAAATAAGAGATTCAATGGGAGTTGGGGTCATTTGCTATGAGAAATTGGAAGAGGAAGAAAACACTTTCCTATAGGATATAGAGAAGGGATCGAGTGGGGAAAAGATGGCTCCTGAGTTGGCTTTTACCAGGAAGAAGTGGAAATAATATATACAAAAAGCACAGAAATGTAATAGGAATGGGGGAAATGTGAGCAGTTCAGTTTGACTGAATTATAGATTACCTGAAAGGGAGATAAGGCTGAGAGGTAGGTTTTAGTCAGGCAGCCTAGAATGCCAGAATAAGCATTTGAAGAAAATGACGTAGAAACTTCCTTTCACTGGTGGGAAGTATTGAGTTTCATTTGTTTTGGGCAGCATTCACTCAGTTTTATAGAAAAAGAAATAAGCCTACAAAGGAAAATTAGCGAAACCGCAGCCATTGAGGTAATAATTAACAATAGCTAACATTGATATAATACTTTCAGATTTGCAGTTCTTTTTAGCATATCCGAATCTCTTGGACTCAATGGAAACCAAGTTCCTTCTTCTCTTTCACGGAGCCCCTGCTCTTGATATTCCATTCTCTGCATTTGCTTTTCCAAGTCTGGCTACGAAAGCTGACCAGCATTAATTGATATATAAAACAGCATGCTTATAGAAGGACCAGAAGTTCTCTGACCGTAGGTGCGAAGGATGGTCCAATGGAAAGAAAACCACAGTTGGACTGAGATAACCAAGGTTATCTCTTGCTTTGCCACTTAAAAGCTCAGTGACTCTTGCTAGCCTTCATCAGCCCCTGCTCATTTCACAAGATCATTGTGAGAATCAAATAGAATAAGAGAGAGGGAACTGCAAACGTCCGAGTTTCCCTACCTTGGGTTTACGAGTGAATGATTAGTGTTAGGTGCTAAACATCACCTTGGAGTCTGAACGAGGGGGG
>JAJPUD010015937.1:0-35658 GCA_023553655.1 Myrmecobius fasciatus | reverse complement strand
GGGGGGGAGGGGAAGCAAGATGTCTATGGGACATCTAGTTTGAGATATCTGAGAGGCCGATGGAGATGTGAAACTGGAGGTCAAAGAGATTACAAGTGGGCCAGAACATCTGAAAATCATCTGCATAGATAATTAAAACCGTGGAAGCTGAGGAAATCAGTTGAAAATTAACAAACAAGAGAAGTGGGCTCAGGCCGGAACTTTGGGCGGACCCTGACAAAAGGAGCAGACAACCAGGAGCATGCTGAGAGGGGAGCATTATCAAGTCCTAAAGAAAAAAAACATCAAGGAGAAGCTAATGGGAGCTTGATACAAGAAGTATATTATAGAGATGCAAAATAAAATACTAGATTTTTAAGAGAAAAGTATCAATTATTGTTGATATTAGGTAATGCCAGTCTCATGAAGGTAGGATCTGAAGTGACCTTTAAAGCCTGTGTTGGAATCCAGGAGCCCTAGTGACATCACATTCCATTTTATGCCATTCTCTCTAAAATGAGATGGATAACTCTTATCATGGAGTACCTTCTGTCTCCCAATCGAGTTTGTAGGATTTAGAACTTGAATGTGATCCTTGAGGTTATCTGATCCAGTTCCTTCCCTTTTAGATGAAGAAATTGTAATCCAGAGAGGGGAAGGGATTTGTCTAAGTTAAGTTGTAAATAGAAGGGCCAAGTCCTGTAATTACACTCAGGGATCATTTCTATCCCTCTTCCCACTCCCTATTGCTCCCCCCACCCCAACTGCCTTCCTACTACATCTTGTTTTGGGAATTAGCCAGCTCTTAAAGAGTATGGTACTTACCTAGGCCTCAGACCATTTAAATGTGTTGGGATCCATGCAGGATGGGAAGCAGCTGACTAGAGGTGTAATATGGCCAAATTGTTTCCCTTTCTTGAGTTTCTGTTTCATCTCTAAAATGGAAATAACCTTTGCACTACCAATCTCAGGGGATGGTTATGAGAGAAAAATGCTTGATAAATTTTGATGCATTATAGAAATATGGTCTATGTAATGTTTGAGATATAAAAAGAATCTCAGCTCCAAACTATATGAAAAATTGTCAGTCAACTTTCTAACAGATGCTTGCTCCTCTTTGAGGAGCATTCCCTTTTACTTCTCCTTCCTCTCTCCTCCCCCTTTTCTTTTCTCCTCCCCTTCCTGCTTTCTTCTGTCCCTCCCTTTCTCCTCCATCCCTCTCTTCTTCCTTCCTTCTTTTCTCTCCCTTCTCTCTTCCCTTGTCCTAAAGTCCTTGGAATCCCTGAGTCTGAGCTCCTCCATGGCTATATTCCTAGGAGCAATAGGGAATTTGCCTTGTCCCTACTGATACCTTTGTTTTGCTGAATGAAATCTTTTTGCTCTTACCCTTCCTCTGAACCAGGTGATTAAGAACCGATTTCACCGTGTGTTCCTGCCATCACACTCACTGGACACTGTCTCTCCCACTGATCTGCTCCTTTGCTTTGAAGTGCTATCCCCAGAGCTGGCCAAGGAGCGGGTAGTAGTCCTTCAAGTGCAACAGGTTGGTCTGTCTAACCCCAGTTAGAAGGAAAAAGAGGGCATTAAAAATTTTAATTAAAAAAAAAAAGAAAGAAAGGATAAATTGGGACTTTGCATCCACAAATGGAGATGGCTGAGGACAAGGTCTTGTGTATCCTTCTCCAGCGCCCTCAGGTGCCCAGTGTCCCCATTGCCAAGTGTGCTGCCTGCCAGAAGAAGCAGCAGTCTGAGGATGAAAAATTGAAGCGTTGTACCCGCTGTTACCGTGTTGGCTACTGCAACCAGTGAGGCAGCCCTCTACCCCCACCTGACCCTCACCCAGCCCCCTTCCATCCACTGCTGGCCTTGGTTGTCCGAACACAGTTGCTCCCTGGGCCTTCCCAGAGGTGACACTTCCCTCTGAGCCTAAGGCTTCTGCTTCTGCTTTTCACCCCAGACATAGCTGGGCTCAGTCATGTTCATTCCCCGCTGAGAGCTGCCCTGTTCCCTCCCTGGACAAAGGAGGCTGAGCCACCCAGAACTGTCCTACTCTTTTCATAGGGTTTGTCAGAAGACTCACTGGCCAGATCACAAAGGCCTGTGCCGTCCAGAGAATATTGGTTTCCCCTTCTTCATCAGTGTCCCTGAGTCCCGCCTCACCTATGCTCGCCTTGCTCAGCTGCTGGAGGGCTATGCTCGGTGAGTACATCTCTCCTAGCAGGGGTGAGTGCAATGGAGGGGGAAATGGAGCATGGCCTTTGGGACTCATGAATTCTCTTCTCGCTCCCATTCTTCAGGTACTCCGTAAGCGTGTTCCAGCCACCCTTCCAGTTAGGCCGTGTATCCCCAGAACAGAGCCCTCAGGTGCTAAGCAGCTCTACACCTCCTGTGCTGAGCACTTTGGAGGCTGGGGGTGGGGACCGGGACTTAAGACCCTCACCAGAATCCCAGGTGTCCCTGACAGTGGCTGAGCTTGGTGACACAGGTGCCTCAAGGAACCGGGCACCCCCTGATCGAGGTTCTGTGCCCAGTCTTGACACAGGCCTCTCAGAGTCAACAGTCAGCATGGCCAGCGAAGGGGGATTTTCTAAGGAGTCTGCTGGGGAGAGGTTACTTAGGCCTGAAGGTAAGAGACTCAAGAGTAAGAAGGACTAAATTCCATGGACATGGGAGAGGAGAAATGATGTTCTCAATTGAGAGAAAGATCTTGATTACTAAAGATAAATACCACCTTAGGGTAAGCTTCATAGAGGGAAGTGACACTTGAATTGCAGATGAATTTCAATGTGTAGGAAGAATTGGGAGAAAGAATCTGTTTTAGGCATGGGGTTAATATGAAAAAATACCCTAAGAAGGGAAAGGGTAAGATGAGGATAGAGATACAGCTTTGTTTGGTTGGAATATAGGATAATAAAGAATAGTTATAGGTAGCTTGGAATTAAATTCTGGAAAGATTTCAGTGCTAAGCTCAGCACTTTATACTTGAGGAAGCAGTGGGGATATATTTAAGGCTTTTGAGTGACTAAATGGCAGTCATGATGATAGTCATATATTAGGAAAATAATTCAGATAGCCTCTGCAGGTGAGTTTGAAGGGAAAACTAGCTAAGAGAAAAGTGCAGTATTGTCAACTTAGTTGTATCAGAAGTTGAAAGGAGTAAAGATAAACCCTACTGCATTCTGGGGTCGCAGAGGTAAATCATTGGGGTTGGGGTTCTGGCTCCTGATATGTATAATTTCTTGACAGCTGCTGTCCCAGGCTACCAGCACCCAACTGAGGTCCTAAGCGCCCATCCACCCCCATTTTTTATCAACAAAATTGATGCCACCAATAAGGAGCAAAAGCTGGAAGACAAAGGTGCTTAGGGCTTCAAAATAGGCCAGGGGGTTGGCAAGAAGATGGGGAACAAATAAGACCTGGATCCCTGGGGCAGAGACTGTTGGGTCCTGATAAAGATAGGAAAACTAAGAAGATACATGCAAAACCCCTCCTCCTATAGGTGAAACCCCTCTAGAGCTGAGTGATGACTGCAGCCTGGCCTTGGTGTGGAAGAACAATGAACGGCTGAAGGAGTTTGTGCTCGTTGGCTCCAAAGAGCTCGAGTGTGTGGAGGACCCCAGCTCAGCCAGTGAAGCAGCCAGGGCTGGCCACTTTACTCTGGAGCAGTGTCTCAATCTCTTCACCAAGCCTGAGGTGCTAGCCCCAGAAGAAGCCTGGTAAGGGTGGGGAGGTTTTGATGGTTTGAGAACTCCAGGCCCGGAGTATCTAAACTGGAAGGGATCTTAGAACATAGAATGCAGTATTAGAGTACAAAACACACTCTGTCACAGCTGGGGAAAAAAACATACAACATAAATGGCAGAAATAAAAGAGCTTAGAATATGAACTGGAAGGGAACTTGGAAAGGAAAAGAGAGGAGTCAGTAGGACACAGGACATTTGAAAGAAACCTTACTCATGAGATGGAAGGAAACTTAAAAATCATCTAAATCGACCTCTTAATTTTTATAGTTGGGGAAACTACAATCTTTTGAGGAGATAGAACTTGCCCAGACTTGCACAGCTAGCTGGTAGCTGAGCTAGGATCAGAACCCAGTCCTCTGGAATTGTATTTATGTTTTTTCTGTTGTTCTGTACATTGAGGAGTAGCTGAATAACCCCTCTTGGAGGGAAGGAGTTCTCTGTGGGCTGGACTGTCCAGGGGTCCACATGGCTCCTTTTCCATTCCAGAATGCATCCAGAGTAGCAGGTTGGCAGTGGATCCTGAGAGACACCTGACCTGCTATAGGCAGAGCCTGGTGGTCAGAAGAGAAATGGGAAGTTTCTGATCATTTGAAGCCATAGGGGGGAAAAATAGCCCCAGGGAAAGAGCTAATGGATAAGAGATTAAATCTACTAGAGAGATATTTGAAGTAATTAGCAAAGGGGAGCAAAATGTGTTTTAGAAGGTAGCTTGTGGTATTTAAAACTAAAAGAGACCATAAAAATCTTAATTGTGCTGACAAGAAAATTTTGTCGCACAGAAGGAAAGCTCAGAAAGGGTGTAGCAGAATCAGAAGCATCTTCTGACTTTCAGGGTAATACTCTTCACCCCTTCCTACTACCTTACTTCAGAGGTGGCTCTAGCAAGCCTGGGCAGTCATTCATTTTGAGTTCATCTAGTGAATTGCTCTGTGCAATAGCACCAGATGCCATTGCCCTAGTGCTTAAGAAGAAAAAGTATTTCCTTCATGACCACCTGAGGAGGACAAGAGTTCATCTTTTTTAAAGATGAGGGAAGTGGTCCAGAGAAGTGCCCTGACTGGCTTGTGATCATGGAACTGCAGAGTTGGGGCTTGAGCTAAAGTCTCGTGCCTTGGCTGAACTGAAGTTATTTTGAGTTGGGAAACACAAGGTACATCATATACCCAGTGTGGCTAGAGAATAGAGAGGTAGTGTGGTGGGATGGAAAAGAGAGTTAGCCTGGAGACTTTGGTTGTATGATCACCATGATCTCCAGGTGTGATATGATGAGAAGACTTGGAGTATTCATCTCTCCCAGCTGCTGGAAGAATTGAGATTAAAGGTGATAGAGCAATGGAACAGGTCACAAATAGCCATCAAGTATGAGGTCACTGGCCTAAACTCAGGGTATCCAGAGACAAGAATGAACAAACTTTGCTCTCAAAGGACCCTATTCTAAGAGGCTACACATGTAGGAATGTGCACAAAGGTACAAAGTAGATACACATTTTGTTTTACTATTTTTTCTTTTTTTTTTTTCCCCCTGAGGTAATTGGGGTTAAGTGACTTGCCCAGGGTCACACAGCTAGGGAGTGTTAAGTGTCTGCGATCGGATTTGAAGTCAGGTCTTCCTGACTTCAGGGCTAGTGCTCTATCCAGTACATCACCTAGCTGCCTCTGTTTTTCCTTCATTCTTAAAGAAGAGCATAGGGCAGCTAGGTGGCGCAGTGGATAGAGCACCAGCCTTGAAGTCAGGAAGACCTGAGTTCAAATCTGACCTGAGACACTTAACATTCCCTAGCTGTGTGACCTTGGGCAAGTCACTTAACCCCAATTGCCTCAGCAAAAAAAAGAAGAAGAAGAGCATGACATCAGGGAGATGATACCATGACACATAGGTGAATTGGATTTAAGTGAGGGAGGGCTGTGCAAGATTACTAACCTCACTCCTCCAGAGCAGTGGTCGTCCAGTGACCAGATACAGATTAGAACAACTGGAGATGGCCCTGGATACAATGGAAGATCTTGGTATTTTTAAACTGAGGTCTTTAACAGGTATCATTTTGCCCAAGACAACCACCCAATCAGCAATTATGACTGGAGAAGAGTTCAGTCTAGTTGGGAAGGCACTTAACTGCAAAGACCTTGTTAGGAATGTGTCACCTGAACTCTGTCTTGAAGAAAGCCAAGGATTTTTTTTAATAGCCCCCCCCCCAAATACACGCAAAGGTAGTGTTCAACATTCACCTTTGCATGTGTTCCAAATTTTTCTCTCTCCCCTAGATAGCAAGAAATAGGTTAAATGTGCAGTTCTTCTAAACATATTTCCATATTCATCATAGGATAAGAATTTTAAAAGTATGGCCTTGCAAGATGGAGCCTTCATATGTGAGGCTATGGCATCTGGATTGTCGACTGTGTGAAGGAAGAGTGATATGTAAGAAAACTAGAAGTATGAGAACAGGCCATGTTGTAAATGGCTTTAAATGCCAAATAGAAGAATGGGAAGAGGAAACTATTGTATTATGAGTAGAAAGGTGACATAGATTTAACATTTTAATAAAATTACTTTTGCAGCTGTCTATAGGATGGAGTGGTTATGAGAGAGACCTGAGATGGGGAAAATGGCTAGATTTGTGGTGAGCTAGAGTGGTGGCTGTGTGTAAAAATATGAGAGAAATAATGGAAGATGGAAATGACAAGATTTGGCAATTTATTGCCTATACTAAGTGAAGGAAAGAGGGATCAAAGGTGACACGAAGGTGTCAAACTTGGGTAACTGGACGCTTTCAAGTACCTTCTTGACAATATTAGGGAAGTTCTGGAGAGGAGGGAATTTGGTCCTGGATGAATTTGAAATGCTTATAGATGTCCAAGAGATAGTTCATGAGCTGGGGCTTAGAAGAAAGTTTCCATTAGTGTGACAAAGAAGAGTAGACAGGGAAGGGTAAGCCAAAGAGCAATGTCACAAAAGCCTAGACCTTAGGAAGAGTTGGTCAGGAGAGCTAGATGGTGTAGCAAGAAGTTAAGAATGAGGACTGAGCAAATGCTAGGGGGTTTGTAAGTTAAGAGAACAGTGGCTTTGGAGAGAACAGTTTCTGTTGGAGGAAGAAATAAGAATGTAAATTGCAGAGAATTTCAAATAGAGAAAAGAGGAAGTAGAGACACCAGAAGTCAAGGAATTTAGCTATTGAGAAGAAAAATTACAGGATTCACAAAAGGGCATAGTGGGTTCAAGTGAGTTTTATTTATTTATTTATTGGGTAGCAGACTTGTTTGTAGCCCCAGGGAAAGATCTAATGGATAAGAGATTAAATCTAATAGAGAAGATAGATTGGAATGGAATAAAGGTACAGGTAGAAGCAGGGATTGACAATTGACATTGGGCGCCTTTTCTTCCAAGACTGGAATAAAGTAAGAGATAGTGGGGAATGATATCAGGGATATGTTAGATAAGAAAAAAAGGAAGAGGAGCTAGACGCCAATGGCTACAGTTTTATTTTCTTTTTTGTTTGTGGAATATGGAGTATGAGATGGGGTCCTTAGCTGAGAGAGTGGGAGAAAGGGTTAGAGGCTGGAGGAGAAAAGAGGTGTGGAACAGCCAGTGTGGCTGTGGGATAGCAGGTCATTTAGGGAAAAATCAAAAAGATAATCTTGCTTCACTGTGGAATCATTTGAGATAAGGTCACCTCATTTCTAATAAATCCAGAGAGTCTGGTTTTGTTCTTTTCTCCATTTACGTTCAGGAACATGTGACTAGAAATGACGTGGGTGAGGAAGTATTCTGTCCCATAAGGAGGATGTCCCCCAAAAGTAGCCCAAGTAAGGGTTCGGAGAGGTCATGAACCATCATGGGGGCATGGTTGGGGACCACTGCATCGCTTATGCCCATGTCACTAGTGTCAAGAACTGAGTATTTTGCCTGCCTTAAAGTATACTACAAATGACAGCTTTTGTTATGTCTGCAGGATGAGGCAGCCCAGAGGAAAATTAAGGAAAATTTTAAGTTGTGGAAGGAAGGAAGAAAGATTTTCCCTATGTTTTCTTTTTCAGGTGTTCATTTGTTTAGTCAGGAGGAAAATTCTCCTTCGAGTAAGATGTTGGAGGGCAGTTCAGTATTGTGGAAAGAGCATTCAACTGGTTGGGTGTTGCTCCCATGACCCAGCCAATCCCTGTCCTTCTGTGGGCCTCTTTCTTCTGATGTAGAATAAGGGAACTGAAGCCTAGATGAGCTCTGGCATGCCTTGACCCTGAGATTCTGGGACCCATACTGCCCACCCCATTATGGCTCTCAGCATGCAGGGTTTGCCTCTGCCCCAGTGCCTGATGTGTTTCTGCTTGCCTCTTTGCAGGTACTGTCCTAAGTGTAAGCAGCACAGAGAAGCCTCCAAGCAGCTGATGCTGTGGCGCCTTCCAAATGTGCTCATTATCCAGTTGAAGCGCTTCTCTTTTCGAAGCTTCATCTGGAGGGATAAAATTAATGACATGGTGGAATTTCCTCTCAGGTGAGGAACCTTGGGGCACAATTATGAGGAGTCAGAAACAATCCTCAGGGTCTGAGCCCTTATACTTGGGGTGGGGAAGTCCCTTGTTGAGGGAGCAAACATCCCAGGGAGAAATTGTGCCTTGCATATTTATCCATTTATCAGGTGTTTGCATGAATGATGTGTGGATGGAAATAGCAAACTGTGGCATGTTTGCTGTGATCTGAGAGCCTCTGCTGCCTCTGGATCATGAGGGAATAGAGAAAAAGGTTCTGCTTTGGCAGCTCTGCTGGCAGGGGTCTGAGCAATCTCCCAATTAGTCCTTGTTATTTTGTGGAATCATGGTACCCTCTTTTCCACCGATCTAGGAACCTGGACTTGAGCAAGTTTTGCATAGGCCAGAAGGATGACCGGCAACTTCCAACCTATGATCTGTACGCTGTCATCAACCACTATGGGGGCATGATTGGGGGCCACTACACCGCATATGCCCGTCTGCCTAGTGACAAGAACAGCCAGCGGAGTGATGTGGGTGAGGGAGTATCCTGTCTCCTAAGGAGGAGGTCCCCCAAAAGTTACCCAAGCGAGGGCTCACACAGGTCCCCTGCTGTAGTTTAGAACTTCTGTCTTCCTTTCATCTCCCCCAAACCTGAATTCTTGGGGGCTTAATGGGGCCTTGGTCTCAGCTTTCAGTTTTTTTGTGGTTCAGTCTTGTTCAACTCTTCCTGACCCCATTTGGGACTTTCTTGATAAAGACACTGGAGGGGTGGTTGCAGATAAGGAAACTGAAGCAAACAGGGTGAAGTGGCTTGTCTAGGGTCGCACTGCTAGGAGGTGCCTGAAGCTGGATTTGAACTCAGTTCTCTCCACCTTCAGGCTTGGTGCTCTGTCCACAACTTCACCTAGCTCCTTCAGTTTCTAGCTAGCCCGTTTCCATTATATGGCCACTCTTACAGCTTGAAGTGGTTCCTTGCTGAGGCTCATTCAGAACCTCCTAAGCCCTGGCCTGTTCTTTGCTAATTAAGAAAGGCATTTCCCAGAAGTTGGGCACATCCCCCTTTCTTCAAAGGAGAAAGTGAAACAGAACAGGATGAGAACCTGCTTTTCTCTGTCCTGGGGAAGGGTTGGAGTGTCTGGCTTTCTTGGCTCTGGGACATGTCTGCTCCTTGTTCTCCCCCACCCCCCAAGGCTGGAGACTATTTGATGACAGCACAGTGACCACAGTCGATGAAAGCCAAGTAGTGACCCGCTATGCTTATGTCCTCTTCTATCGTCGGCGAAACTCTCCTGTGGAGAGGCCTCCGAGGGCTCCTGCCACTGACCACCACCCGGATCTGGGCCCGGCCACGGAGGCGGCCACCAGCCAGGTGAGAGGGGAGCCTGCACGGTGAGGGGTTAAGGGGTACACTTGAGTCAGGAGGAGGAAAGGGAGGGGATACGAGGATTACGTCATTCCTTGTCTTGCCCTGCTTCTGGGTGGATGGCGTGATCAGTGTCTGATGTGGTGCCATCTGCCCTGGCACTCTCTGTGTAGCTTTGATAGCTGACTCATGGGCAGAGCCCCTCACTTGGTCCTTCCCAGCCTGTCCTTTCCATCCCATCCATGCCCTCCCTGTCAGCCTCAGGCGCCAGAGGCCTCTTCAGATCCCCGATGAGGCTGAGGGACCTAGGTTCTGTATCTATTTTCCATGATTGTGCTGCAGATTTGAGGACTTGGCCACTGAGGAGAGCAGGGCTTCTGAGGGGCACGGGCACCCGGTAGCCCTGGCCCCCAGTGGAGCAGCCAGGCCACTCATGCGCCCACGCTGACACACCAGACATGCAGACACACACGCAACTCCTTTTCCAGGCTGACCCCGGGAGATTCTTCTCCCAGACGGAGAATGGGCTTTGAGAGCTGAATGACTCCAGTCCTTCCAGACTTTCAGTCTTACACGTTCCCATGCGTCCTACCTGTGCTGGAGCACAATGTGCTTATTGTGTAATCTCCTGCCCTCCCCTCCTCCCCATGCACACATACACACTACTCAAATACGCCGCTCACACTGATTGCCCCCACTCAGAGGTGAGTACTTGCTTTCCTTACCCTGAGTATTGCTCCTCAAGGCTGAGCCTTCTGGGGTTGACATCCTTCAGCACCATGGAGCTCAGCCTCCAGGAGAAGTTCCCTCAGTGTGCAGACCCTGAAGAACAGGGATGCTGTGACCATGTGAGGCCTTGGGCGCTCTCCCCCTTTCTCCCAGTGAGGGGGTCTGTCTGAGTACTGTCTGCGGCCGCAGGCACCGGCCTTCTGCCTAAACCCATCACCTCTGCTATCAACACCTTGCCACTTCTGACAGCATGCGGGTATAGTGGGCGTAAGCTATCCTTCAACTTGATTGGTCAACTCTGCTCTCCACCTCCTCCCTCACTGGGCTGGGCTCCATGGAATGCCAGGGGACCATCCCCTCTGACAAGCCTGGCACAGAGGAAAAACTCCAGATGTGGGTACAAGAATTCTACCCGAAGAGACCAGTGATTGGCCAAGGCCATTGGAGTTTTAGTTTGTGGGGGAAAGAAAACCACGCTATGATTGGTTAAGCCCTGCAAGTGCATAGGGCAGAGCTGCACCATGATTGGCTGACCCAGTTATCTGGGTCAGGGAAGACAAGCTGTGCTGTTAGGATGTCTTCTGTGAGCAAGACTCCTTTCATCCAGAAGAGAAATGGGCAGTGATTTGCTGGATCCTTTTTGATCCTGGGGTCTGGAGAACTGAACTCTGCTTGACTGTCTGAATGAGACACATTGTGCTGGAGAAAGCCATTCCAGGATTGCCCTGTAACCCCTTGAAATTCACCTCAGATGATTGCTCCAGTTGGCTACCACCTACCTTCTGACTGCTTGACCCTGGGACTGCAGGTGGACAGCCCCAGCACCCATTCCTGGGGTGGCCAGGGTGGGGCTCAGGGCTTTGGGGGGTGGGGGCACCAGGGGCCACCTCCCATCCTGTCCTGTCTTCCCGCTCCCTGGTGCTGACTCAAGTTTCCGCACACCGCAGGCTTCCCGGATCTGGCAGGAGCTGGAAGCAGAGGAAGAGCTGGGGCCAGAGGCCTCAGGACGCCTAGGCCACTGGGGGCCCCGAGGCTGGGCAGCCCCACCGAGGCGGGCCCCAGACGCACCAGATGAGGGCTGCCTCCGCTACTTCGTCCTGGGCACCATGGCTGCCCTGGTGGCACTCGTCCTCAATGTGTTCTATCCACTGGTGTCCCAGAGCCGATGGAGATGAGTTGCCTGCCTGTGGGCTGGCTCCTCTGGGGAGTGAATTTGGACCCCAATGTGGACTCAGGGCCCTGGCTGTGTTCTGTACACTCCTGTCTCAGGGCTGCCTGCCAGCCTCCCCCTAGGAGAGGATAGGCTTCTGCCCAGCCAGTTCCTCATGCCTCAGACCCTGAGCTGTGTCCCTGGGCCACTTGCCTGCGGGGCCCCACCTTTAGCCCCAGGCCATAAGCATAAACCTGAGGTTAGAGGGATCCTGTTCTCCCTTCTTACCTTCCATCTATGAGGCCCAGCCCTAGTTCCTTCTTACCCTGTCCATGCCCTCTCTCCCCAAGCTACTTTCCTGTATTTAATGTGTCAATAAAGTAAAATTGTTCCCAGGCTCAGTGTCTTATCTCCTCCCTCTGGTCCCTCTTACTGCGTCTTTTCCTTATGTGCGCCTATCATCCCAAAAATGTACTAGAGTACCCCAACAAATTCCTGTGCCCGGATGGCTCTCTGGTGGGAGAAGGGAGAGCCCACACCTTAGGGAAGGAAGAAGATCCTGGGTGATGTTGGAGGGGGGAGGGGTTGCCCCCTTCATACTGCCCCTCCCAGCATTATGTTCCATTTACAGGGAATGGGCCCTGCGCCCTTCACGCCTGGTCTGGACCCTGAGGGGGGCCCCCCGATGACGCCCGCAGAGCTGTTCCCCCGCCCCACGGAGCGCCCCACCCCTACCTACAGCAACATGGAGGAAGTCGACTAGCAGGTCCCTGGGTGGGGGGGCCCTGGGTGGGGGGTAGGGTGTATCTAGCAGGGCTTTCTGGCTTTGGCCTTCTCCTATGCCAAGCACCTTGTTCACCCTCAGCTTTCCCCTGCCTAGCCTCTTAACAGCTTCCCTCAGCCTTTCCCTCCTCTAACCGGGACCCAGGCTCCATTTGGGGGGTGCAGGTGGGAGGGGGCTGAAGGGTTTGGGGCTTCTGAAGTAGTGCCATGGCTGTCCACAGTCAGCCTGCACATCTCGAATGTCCACACACACACACATTAATCCCCTGAATTAAGACCCTGAATTATTCCCTGGCTCTGAGCCCAGCCCCTGGTGCCCTCTGTGTTTAATTTCTCTCAGTTGTACTTTCAGTTCTTTCCGATTTGCATTTTAATTTTATTTGAAATATTGTAATTTTTTTTTTGCATTTGGGAAGTGATTGCTGCTGTTTAAATATATTTTAAACAATAAATAAGTAAACCTCAAATATTGTAACCTCTGTGGAGGCTGCACTTGGCATTTCCCATCCCCAGACCACCAGCGACTTTCTGGTCCTCCTTCCTTCTGAGCTTCTTCTATAACTTCATTTTTTCCCCCCTACTCATCCAGCATCTTTGGGGCCAGGATAAAAGTGAAGCGATGGAGGACTTCACCCTTTGGGGATAAGGAGGGAGCCAGACAGACAGATGGGGGCACTACTTAGAGGAAGACAGTGACTCCGTATTTGTGCTGATATTTCTATAACATTTTGTACAGTGCCTCATATATGAGTCCCACTTTACGAATGAGAAGAGAACTTCATAGAGGTTAGGCAATTTGTCAATGATGTGGCAGGTGATATTTGAACTATCATTTGATGGTCAATGAAGTTTTTTTTTATGTTTGGAAAAAGTCTTCATACTCAGAAAGTTTGAAAACCACTACTCTCGTTCTACTCCCTGACTTTATGGATGAAGAACAGACACAGAGAAATCAAGCCACTTGTTCAAAGTAATCAAAGGAGGAGAAGGGAAAGGAACAAGCATTTATTAAGCATTTGCTGTGTGCAGGTACTTTGCTAATATACTCTGTACAAATATTGTCTTATGTTACAAGTATCAGAGTCAGGATTCATACCCGGTCTTGATTCCCAAACCAGAGTTTAGGTCTCAGGCTACTCAGAGAGTTGGGGAAGGATCCGAAGAGCTGAGTATGGAGTACCTGACCCAGTTACTATCTTAGACTCATCACAGTTAGAGTTGGGAGGGACTTTTTGGATTCTCTAGTCCATTTTCCTTAATAGGGAAATGGTCTCAGACAAAGGAAAGAATTTGCCCATGATCACACAGGTAGCAAAAATCCAGGATTGAGGCCCAGATCTCCACTCCAAACTAATTTATCTGGTTTTGCTTTCCACCCTGGCAGCTAGGTGATACCATAGTGGATAGAGCACTGGACCAGGAGTGAGGCAGATCAGACCAGTTGTCCTGAGTTCAAGTCTGGCCTCAGACACTTGACTAGTTGTGTGACCCTGGGAAAGTCACTTCCTTCTCATTACTTCAGTTTCCTATCTGTAAAAAGGAGCTGGAGAAAAAAATGGCAAGCCATGTTAAATCTGCCAAGAAAATCCCAAGTGGGGTCACAAAGGTTCGGACACAATTGATGATGACTGAATAACATCACCTTCCATCCTATGAAGGAATTTTCTGTGCACATCTTCCATTATAGCAGCAAGACATAGTGGAAAGAGTAATTAATTTAGTTAGAAGACCCAGGTTCAGATTCTAGCTCCACTACCCCATTCCCTGTGTGATCTTGGGCATGAAACCCCCTCATCTCTCGGGGCTGCAGGTTTCTCATTCATAAAATGATAAAGTGAAGGGTTGGATATTTTATCTCTGAGGTCCCTACCAGCCTTATATCTTAAAATTTTGTGATTAAATCAATCAAGCATTCCTATGATTTTGAAAACAAACGGGGCATATTCTGTGCCCGTATATAACACTCCCCAGCCCAGACAAATGAATTTCTATAACTATACACAGAATCCCTACAAAGAGCTAAGGACTGGGGGCCTTGTGCAGAAGGATAGTGCTAGAGAGGGATCCTGAAGGAACTCCAGGCAGGGCACAAGACAGTGAGCACCCTCTTACCTGGGTTTGCATCTCAGCTTGGCCAGTCATAGCCTGTGTCACCTACTCCCATTCTATCTGAACTCCTTGGACCTGTTTCTCAGTTCTAAAAGAAGGACATTGAACTAAATGAAAAGGGAGAGAGAAGGAAGGTACCTACAACAACCCTGCAAGGTAGGTACTTATTATTACCCTCATTTGTGGGTGCAAATTGCCCAGGGAAACACAACTAGTAAGCATTTGAAGCAGGATTTGAACTTGGTCTTCCTGACTCCAAGCACAATCCTTTAATAAATTTTACTTAACTGCCCTTTCAGGCCCATTCTAAGTCTAATGCCAAATCTGGTCTAGTTTCAGGCTCCCTCTCAGGCTGGTTATACTCCTCTCTGCATACACAAGCTTGTCAATTTTGAGAACTCCATTATACCAATGCTAATTTTTATTTGTATATAGTTATAGATATGGAATGATAAGACTGGATGATATAAATTTGCTTTAAAAGAGTTGAATTGGGAAAAACATTCATGTATATATCCCTATAGCCATACATATAGTATATTGTATTCCAGTCTCCATTGAGACTGAAACTAACACTTCAGGTTTGGGACTAGGGCAGAGGTAGTAGGAAGGATGACCGACTGCTAGGTTAGAAATGACATTTTTGCATGTACAGATTTGCCAGATAAATGGGTTACTTTTAGAGGGAAAAATGGGGAAAAAAATGTTGGTAGAGGCCAACAAACATTTACCTTTCCTCAGTGCTGTTCACCTCTCTGTGCTTGATGCTGTCAGGAGCTGAAAGTAGACCCCAGGTCAGCATATGTAGCCAGGGGTGAGGAGATGCTTACATTCTGTCTGGCTTATAAACGTATAAACAAAGGGGGCAATTCAGGGCATGAACTTCTCCCTTCCCCTCATTCATCATCTGTGGATCACCCCCAAACAAATTAAAAGGGAGAGACCAAGCCCCCTTAACATTACCCCATCATCTCTGTTTCTTTTCCCTTGTGGCATGGAGATCAGCAGGTCATAATCAACATTCAGTAAACATTAACCATGTTAAGAATGATGCTAGTCATCAAAGGGGAAAGTTTAGGTAAGACAATCCCTTTTCATATGGAGCTCACAATCTAGCATACAGTACGAAATCTGTACATTTAAAAAGGGCAGACGAAAAACATAAGGATTGAGAGGTGGTTACTGAATTTGAGGGTGGAGAATCAAAGAAGGCTTATTGGAGGAAGTGGTGTTTGATTTGGACTTTTAAAAATGAGTAGAAATTTAGGCAAAGGAAGAAGGGAAAGGGATATTTTGGTCACGTTGCAAAGGCACCTCATCAGAAAAGTGCAGGAGAAAGAGTCAGGAAAAAGGGACACAGTCCAGGTAGAAAACACACATCAAGCCACAATTTGAGGTAAATTTAGAAAGGAAGAGTAGTGTTAGGTTTTGGAGGGCCCTGATGAGGACAAAAGAATTATAACTGGTTAGGAAGTAGGAAGCCAATGAAAATTTTTGAGCAGAAGGCTGACATGAACAGGTTTTTTGCATAAGGGAAGTTATTCAAAATGAATTGCCTTTTTAAAAATAGTTTCAAATGGAATTTAATTTATTCTAGGAATAATAATGTGAAAGAGAAAATTAATTGGGAAGAGTCAAGACAAAAAGACCTGTTAGGAATGCTTTGCCATTGTCCAGGCTTGTAATGAGGTATAGAAAGAAGAGATAGAGGTGGAATTAACTGATTTATCAACTAATTGGCTTATGAGAGGTGACGGAGGGGAGAAGAGTTCAAGATAACTTACAAACTATATTATCTGACTTCAATAGGGTACTCACTACTCCCTGAGAAGAAAAACAGATTTTAGTTGAAAGTGAGGAAAAGCTTCCCAAGATTAGTGCTGTCCAAAAGTAGAATGAGTAACCATGGAAGAAGTAAATTACTTATTATTGGTCTTTAAGTGGAGACTAGCTGACCACTTGCTAGGGATTTAGATTTGGGTGCATTGTAGAGGATATTCCTGTTCAGATGGAGCTTTGAACCACCTGACATCCTTTCAAGATCAGAGGAGCAAGGAATTCATCTCTTATATCTTTCATATCATACTCCCATATACTTGTTCCAAACCTCTCTCCCTGAATCCAATCCATTCTTACAAAAAAGACCTCAGCTCCGTTACTGAGATTTTTAAAAAAGATTGATAATAACTCATTTTCAAAATACATGCAAAGACTGTTTCAACATTCATCCTTGCAAAACCTTGAGTTCTAATTTTTCTCCCTCTCATACCCTCACCCCCATCCCCTAGACTGCAAGTAATATAGTATAGATTAAATGTGTAATTCTTCTAAACATTTCCACATTTATCATGTTGCACAAGAAAAATCAGATCACGGATTCAGACATTCTGGAGAGTAATTTGGAGCTATGCTCAAAAAGTTATCAAACTGTGCATGCCCTTTGACCCAGTGTTTCTATTGGGCTTATATCCCAAAGAGATCTTAAAGGAAGGAAAGGGACCCACATGTGCAAGAATGTTTGTGGCAGCCCTTTTTGTAGTGGCTAGAAACTGGAAGCTGAGTGGGTGCCCATCAATTGGAGAATGGCTGAATAAATTACAGTATATGAATGTCATGGAATATTATTGCTCTATAAGAAACGACCAGCAGGATGATTTCAGAGAGGCCTGGAGAGACTTGCATGAACTGATGCTGAGTGAAACGAGCAGAACCAGGAGATCATTATACACGGCAACAATACTATATGATGATCAATTCTGATGGACATGACTCTCTTCAACAATGAAATGTTTCAAACCAGTTCCAACTGTTCAGTGAAGAAAGCCATATACACCCAGAGAGAGGGATATGAAATGTGGACCACAACATAACATTTTCATGGCCTCTATCGATGTTTGTTTGCATTGGGTTTCCTTTCTCAGATATTTTTTGTTCATGTAGATATGATTGTTCTTGCACAGCAAGATAAGTATGGAAATAAGTATACATATATTCAACTTGTCAAGTATT
Organism: Myrmecobius fasciatus; assembly: GCA_023553655.1. Classification (NCBI taxonomy): domain Eukaryota; kingdom Metazoa; phylum Chordata; class Mammalia; order Dasyuromorphia; family Myrmecobiidae; genus Myrmecobius; species Myrmecobius fasciatus. Next base: position 18,332 of record JAJPUD010015937.1, on the reverse strand, counting down.
TTAATATAATTAACATGTAGTGGACTTCTGCCATCTAGAGGAGGGGAGGGGACTTGGGAAAATTTGTAAAGGAAAGTTTTGTAAGAATGTTGAAGAACTACCCGTACATGTTATGTAAATAAAAAGCTTTAAAAAAAAAATCAGATCAACAAGGGGAAAAAGATGAAAAAAGCAAGTAAACAACAGAAAGGTGAAAATGCTATGTTGTGGTCTACATTCGGGCCCCATACTGCTCTTTCTGGATACAGATGGCTCTCTTCATCACAAGTCTATTGGAAATGGCCTGAATCAACTCATTGTTGAAAAGACCAAGTCCTTCACAGTTGATCATCACATGTTCTTGTTGCTGTGTACAATGCTCTCTTGGTTCTATTCACTTCACTTAGCATCAATTCATGTAAGTCTTTCCAGGCTTTTCTGAAATCAGCCTGCTGATTGTTTCTCGCTTTTTATATATATGTATGTGTGTATATATATATATAATAGTTTTTTATTTTCAAAATACATGCAAGATAGTTTTCAACATTCACCCTTGGAAAACCTGGTGTTCCAAATTTTTCTCTTTTCCCATCTTTTTACTCCCATCCCCCAGACAGCAAATAATCTTAAACATGCCATTCTTCTAAACACATTTTCACATTTATCATACACACACACACAGTCATTTAAAAAATAAATAAAGCAAATAACAAAAGGTGAAAATACTATGTTGTGAACCACATTCATTCCCACAGTCCTCTCTCTGGGTGCAGATGGCTCTCTCCCTCACAAGTCTATTGGAATTGGCCTAAATTACCTTGTTGAACAGAGCCATGTCCATCACAGTTAATCATCCAATAATCTTGTTGCCATGTACAATGATCTCTTGGTTCTGCCCACTTCACTTAGCATCAGTTCATGTGAGTCTCTCCAGGCCTTTCTGAAATCCTGTTAATTGTTTCTTATAGAACAATAATATCCTGTAACATTCATATACCATAATTTATTAAGCCATTCCCCATCTGATGGGTGTCCACTCAGTTTCCAGTTCCTTACCACCACAAAAAATATTTTTGTACATGTGCAGGCCTTTTCCCTTTTTTATGATACTGTGATTTTTTTTTTTTTTTTTTTTTTTGGTCATTGACCTGACACACGCCCCTCATTACTTCCTCCCTCCCCACTTCTAAAAACCCTTCATCTTCTATCTGCTTTTTCTGGTCTAGGGTGATGATAGCCCCTCCTCCTGGTCAAGGCCAACCCTGTCCCTATGGGACTTTTCTACCAGACCAAACTGCATGAGGACTGAAACTCAGGGCTAGACACAAGATATACATCTAGTAAGCTCTCTTGAGAAGTCACCTTGCCTTAATCTAAATTTATTATCTTCCCCAGCTAGTGGCTTAGAATTCAGCTAGCACTTAACAAGTGTTGGATGGACGGATGGATGATGGTGGGTTGAATGCAGCAACAAGCATTGGGGAAGGTAGACTGCTTTTGGGGAAGGTACACTAAGCTTCTTGGGAAGGCACCCTGAGCATGGCAAAACTGAACCCCAAACCTCATAGGCCCCTTTTCCCCATCCCATGAGCTGCAATTGGGGCGTGGCTTGAGGTAGGCGCTGGTCTGGTATGTGGGTAGTGAACACCTGGAGGAGTGAGGTGGGGGCGCCCTAGGTGCCGGTTTGGTCCAGTACCCGGAGCCGCGGGGGACACGGACACGCGCAGGGAAGAGGATGTTCGCGTAGGGAAAAGGCGGGGGCGCGCAAGGACTGCGCTGTCCTGGGCTGCGCGCAGTGCAGCGCAGGCGGGGTGGGGAAGGGAAGGGGAAGGGAACGGGAGCGGAGAGTAAGGAGTGGAGAGCAGGAGGCCGGAGCTCAGCCGGCAGCAGCGGAGATGGGGGAGCGTCCGCAGCAGCCGTGGAGCCAGCCCAGAGGGAGGCAGGGCACGCCGGAGCCCCCAGTGGACAGCGGCCAGGCCAGGCCGGCGGGACTGGCCTCGGCGGGAAGCTGAGCCTGAGGGCCCAGGTGAGACCCCGGACCGAGGTTGGGGGAACTGTACCAAAGACAAGGAAAAGGGACCCCACCCCCCTAGCTAGGCGCCCTCAGATGCGAAGTCTGTACCTGTCCCTTTTGCGCAGCCGGCTTGCTGGGGACCATCAGGCAACCATCAGGAGGTGTCTGCACCTCTACATTGCCTCCTGTCAAAGACGTCCCTTTCCCAGACCAGGTATTGGGTCCCATCTATTGGGAGAATTTATATGAAATTCTATACTGTGACCAAAGGGTGAAGAAAAATTGCCACAGCTGGGAAGGGGACCCAGCTGGACTGAGTGAGGAGCACCCACTGGAAAGGTCCTGATCCTTAGATGCTAGAGAAACTGATTGCCCAGAGCCACTTCCTCCTTCCCTTCCCTTCTCTCCCTCCCTCCCCCCTCCCCCCAGTCACAAGGTTAGAATCTCTTAATACCAGTCCCTTTCTTCCACCTTTCATCTTTAGAGGTTATTAGTGGAGAACAGAAAGGTGAATCCTCTGCCTGAGCCAGCAGGGTAGTAAGTAGCTGAATCTGAGGCTCTCCAAGGTAGTCCTGCCTCAAAGATTGGACCCATCCAGCATAAGGGCCTCAGCATCCTATGATTTTCATACTGTAAGAGACCTTGCAGACCATCTAGTTTAACTGATTTATAAATGAGAAAAGAAGCCAGAGAAGGGCTGGATCCTATCAAGGTCACATAAGTAGTTAAGTTACTCATGATTTGAATCCAAGTTCTGGAATGAGCTTTTCTTCTGCCCCTGAGAAAAAAGAATGAGAGGGTCAAAGAGACCAAAGAAAGGAGGGACAGACTCCTCATCTTTTGTCATAGAGAAGATATTTCAATAGTGAAGGATAAAAAAAAGCTTAAAGGAGAAAGAATAAAAGGTGAATATGGGGGAAATTAGGGAAAGCTTCCTATCAAGTGGGCTGTGATCTGGATTTGAAATGAGAGGTGAGTGCCCCTTCGAGATAGGTTGGAATGGGGAGGGCCTATGTCCTACAAAAACTCAGTAGGGTTTGGTCTTGTGGGGAGTCATCTGTGTGAGGCAGCTCGGTGGAAAGGAAACACCTTGAGGACCCTGTGCTGCAAGTCGTGATTTCTGAGCCAGACTTGCCTGCTGTATGCAAGTCTCTTCCTCTCTTTGAATCTGTTTCCCTGACTGGGGCCATCAGGGCCTTGAAGGAAATAAACCCTGAGGTTCCTTCAGCTCTGAATTCATGTCCCTAGAGGTAGCCTTGAAGTCAGATACTTCCCAAAGGGAAACCCTCTGGGGATGGGGTAAAGAAGGCTACTGGAAACTGTGTCTCTTTTTGGTTGTTTACAAATACCCAGCCCAACCTAGAGCCTCCTGAGGAGCTAATCTTCTTCTGACCTTGGCCATGCACCAAGGGCATCTCATCCTCAGCAGTGCTAGAGGAGAGAACTACACATACCGGCTCTCAGCCCTGCAGGAGAGACTGAGAGCTGTTTGTCTCTTCCGGACAGGTCTGCCTGTATCCCACCCCACCAAGAGACCCCAAACTGGAGAGAAGGGTAGATGATAGGTGTAGGTGTGGGTGGGAGGGGGACAGGATCTCTACCCTTTATTCTCAGACTTTCTCCTACTTCCCTCCTCCCACTTCAAATGACCATGTATGTTTGAGGAGGGAGGACAAAATCAGTATACCTAGTCCAGTTACCCTTGGCTAATTTATATCATGGCAGTGGGTTGGTGGGATGGAGGTGGAGTTACTTAGTCATCTTGCCAGATGGGGCAGCAGCTGCTGCATGTTTCCCAATTCTGACACTTGGTTACTTCATTGAAATTATAGCATTAAAGCTGGAAGGGACTTTAGAACATAGGAGGTTAGAACTAGGAAAGACTTTAAAGAACATTTATTTCACCAGCTTCTTTTACAGATAGGGAAACTGAGATACAGAGGTGTTAAAATATTTGTCCAGACTCAAACAAGTAGTTAATGGCAAAGTCCAGATTCAAATTTAGATGTCCTTCAACCAAATCATTTCCAAGATTCCAAACAGCACACAGTCCTATATGCTCTTTCCCCCTTCTCCTTAGAGCAAAAGGTGGCTTCAGTTCTTGGGAGGGAGATAGGGGGTGGGACAGGGTGGCATTTAAAGGGAGGGGTCATTCAGGACCTGGGGCCCAGAGCTGTTGGCCAAAGGAAAGAAAGTCAGGCACTTAAATTACATTCTCATTTCCCAGAGCAGGAGGCATGCTATTTCAGGAAGGATAGAGACAAGGTTGGGGAGGCCTTGCATCTCTCCTGGAGAGCTCCCATCTTAAAGGGAGGCGGAAGACAGAGGTAATAACTCCCATTTCTACAGAACTTCAATGTTTACACGGTCAATTGGTAAGGGGATGAAAATATCTCCACCCCCATTTTACAGATACTTTTAGAAACTGTGATTTGACCCAGGGCTCCTGACTCTCACTCACTGTACTGCTTTCTTCCCAGACTTCCTGGAGGAAGTTTCCAGTGGAGAAAAGGACCCCAAAGCCAACCTAGTCCAAATTAGTAAGCACTTTGGGCTCTCTGTGCTCAGTGCTGGAGAATATGCAATGTTTAAATAAAAGCTAGTTAGTCTGAGGCTCAGAGGACAAGCAAATAGCTAATCCCAAACATGATGCATGGCAGAGCCAGGTTCTGGATTCCCAGTGTTCCGATCTTTGCAATAGAGTAACTCACATTTAGACAATACTTAAGTTTTGTAAGCATTTTCTTCACTACAGCCAAGCAATACATGAAACTGAGGTTCAGAAAGGTTAATAGACTTACCCAGGGTAAATTCCACAAGTATCAGTTATTCTTGGCACCGTGCCTTGCACAGAGTAGACATTCTGAGTATTTATTGGAAAAGCAGGATTAGGGGTCTGGGCAGGTGGGGGGGGGGAGGTCCAGTTTCAATGCTTCAAATTCACCTCCTCCTCTTTCTTACCCTTCCTCCCTCCTTCCTCTCCAGGTGGCTCCGAGACTATGCAGAGCCCCGCCCATGGAGACCCACTCGGACCTTCCGGTGCTGGAGACAAGTGATGGACCCGGAGCAGGGGCTGCATTGGGCAGCTCGGAGGATGCCGGCTGGACTGGGGGACCTTTCCCTGGGGGCTTCCGAGCTTCGTTGGCTGGCGTGCTGCTCCTGGAGCTGGCGCTGGGCCTGGGTTGCAACGCTGCTGCCCTGCTCCTGCACCGGGCCAGAGCGGGCCCCCGGGCCTCAGCCAGCGCACGCCTCACCCTCAGCCTGCACGTGCTGGACACGCTCATCTGCGCGCTCTGTGTCCCGCTCAGCGTGGCCGTACTCCTGCTGCCCACGGCGCCACCTCGCGCTCAGGCCTCCCTGCGCCCCTCCAGCCTGCTCTGCCGCTTCCATGAGGCCGGGGTCACCTTCAGCGGCGTGGCCACGGCAGCCGGCGTCCTCGCCGTGAGCCTGGACCGCTATGATATGTCCGCCCGGCCCGCGCGGCGTCGCCTCACGCCCGCGCGTGCACTGCTGCTCCTGGCCATTGCTTGGCTGCTCTCCGTGGCAGCCTTCTTCTTGCCCTTTGTGGAGGCCGGGCTGGCGCCGGGGGCGTGGGATGAGGCCTCGGGTGCTGACAACCGCACAGGCGTGTCTTGCGTAGGTACCGGAGGAGATGGGAGTGTGGTGGGCCAAGGGGCGTCTGCTGGCAGGGGCCACCTCCTGGTGCAGATCCCCGCCTTCGTGGCGGCTCTTGTAGGACTGCTGGTGACCTACGCGCGTGTCCTCCATGCGCTGAGTGCGGGCCTGGGTGCGAGAGCCAGTCGGAGGAGGAGAAGGGGGAGGCGGCGAGGACATGGCTGTGGGTCTGGGGCCGGGGCTGGAGAAGCCCGCGGGCTAAGTCCGATGCCGCCACCCGCTGCGGCCATCCCGGGCCCAACTCCGGGCCCCGCGCCACCGCCGCCAGCCCTGCAAACTTCGGTGTCCGTGATTCTAGCTCTGCGCCGAGCAGTCCGCAGGCACCGGGACAGGCGGGCCCGGAGGCGGCGGGTTTTGCGCCGGTCGCTGCTCATTGTCAGCTCCTTTGTGGGATGCTGGGCTCCGTTGTCTGTGGGCAATCTCCTGCTTCTGTGCATGGGCCCCAGCGAGCGGCTGGCCCGCCTACGGCTATGCTGCCTGGCGGCGGCCTATGGTACCACTGTGCTGCATCCGCTGCTCTACGCCTTCCCTCGCCGCTCGCTCAGCCGGGCTTTGCGAAGCCAGTCCCGGAGGCACGCCGTGTGCGCTTTGCGACCCGAACCGCCAGCTCCGGCTGCTGCTATTGTGCGGAATTCGTGGCTGGGAACGCGCAAAGGCCAGGGCAAGGCAGAGGGAGCCGGGGACTTAGAAGGGCAGCCCCCAGACTGAGGACTTCTGCTGTTGCCCTTGCCGTCACCACCCATGGAGTGAGGATAACTGATTTCCCCAGATCCCTGTGCCCTTCCTTGGATTAACAGCTTCGTCCAGGTGCAGCTTGCCTTCTCGTGCCCGGGAATCTGGCTTTCCTGACCCAAAGGTGTCCACAGACTGAGGGCTTCCAGCCCAGTGTCTCTGCCCTAGAGGTAGATGCCCACTAGCGGAAGGTCTCATTCATCGATCCTGTCCTGCAGATGAGCACAGACTGGAGACTCTTTGCTATCCTGCCCGAGTGGCCTGGGGGCCCAGGACTTGTCACCAGCACCCACCACCCTTGGGCCCCTGGAACCTGCAGGGGAGTTGGAGGAGAGCCCCTTCTAAGCTCAGATTCCTGCCAGCACAGTCCCATCTCCCATCACCAAAGAAAGCACAGTCTCCATTCTGTTTTACAAAGTCCCTAGCCACCAACCACAGAGTGCTCAACTCCCAGAGATGGTGGGGTACCCCATTTGCTGCACCATTAAGGCAATAATGGGGCTAGGGAGAGGAAAACCCCAGAGGAGACCCACGGCCCTGACTGGGCTAGTCACAGCAATAACTCCAGATGGAGATCCTCAAGTATCCCATTCCTGCCCCCAAAGAGTCACCAGCCTGAGAGTCACCACCTCCCCATTCACATTTAGCTGAGGGAGTGGGGTGAGATCCTATCTAGTCTTCCTATTTGTCCTTGGCTTACTCGTCCTACTGAGAACTAGGCAGGTATCTGTCTTCCTACCAGCACCCTCCCAGGAGGTTCCTAATGGAGGGGTGGGGATGGAATGGCTTGGGGAAAGCAAGAGTTTCTTCAGGCTTTGGCCAAACTGCCAGGGTTAAGGACTGGCTCTCAGTCCTGGGGTGGGGGGTACCCAAGGCCTTTGGCAGCTGCTTCCCCTACCTGGGCAGGAAAAGTAAATGCCCTGGTGGGGAGCCCTAACCCTATATGTAGTTTTTACTTTTAATACTGTCCAGTCTAGTGTGATTTTTCTGGTAGTGTTCAGTTCCCCTGGTGTCTGAGGTGGCTTCAGGTCTTTCTTCAAAATACTTACAAAGTCTCTGCTCCTTCCCCCAATAGCTAAATAAACTTGATCACATCCCTTCCTCTAAAGATCTGGTCTCTCTCTGAGTCCTTGGGGTGTCGTGTGGAAAATATAGAGGGGGGGAAACAGACGCCTACACAGAACCCTAAGTAATGGGAGGGCATATTTCACCTTAACATCAGGAAAAATTTCCCAACAGTTGGCCAACAATGCAAAAAGCAGGCTCAAAAGATAGTACCTTATCGCTGTAGGTATTTAAGCAAAAGTCACAAGATTCCCCATCAATGATACTTTAGAGAGGATTCCTAGACTGATAAAGAAGGTTGGAGTCTAGGATCTTCGAGGTCCCTTCAATCTCAGATTCTGGGAGACTCACAGATGTTCCACAGGCGCACCCTTGTGGCTCAGTCAAGAATTGTTGCCAGACTGATGGGTTTCTGCAGAACTGGAAGTACTAAGAACCCCCAACCCCTGTTCTTTGGAAGCTAAATCCTTCCAGAAGTCTGTTTAAAAAATTACGTTGACCTTGGAGTGGAAGGCACTTTGTAGAGGTCTGCAACAGGGAAAATTAGGTAGGGAAAGGAACCAGGTCTAGAGCTCTTCACATCTACCCCGGGGGCTAAAGGAAACATTTTATAGATATTGGATACTGTGTCTTTTGGACACAAGATCAGAAATTTTAGGTACTTTACGGGCTCTTGAGTGGGAAAAATTCCAAGAATCACCTAGAGAGGCTCTAAGTATGTTATGTACAGAAATTGAGGTTATGAAACTAGGAAAGTCATACCTATTAAGACAGCTTTCAGTTACCTGGATACAATTGAGCATGACCTCCTAGGTCAAGGAAAACTGACAGTAGCTGGACAAGGAATATTAGTCATGGAACTTGCTCAAAACAAAACATTAATTTTGATTGGTAGCAAGACAGCATTGAACCCAGAGGCAGATCTAAATTTGATTTTCAGCTTTGAGGATCATACTATTTTTACTGCCTACTTTCCCAGGGTAGAAAAGTGCTTTGTGACCTTAATCTCTCCAATTGGTAAAAAAATGGCTCTTGGAGCAATAGCTAAAATGGGAGAGAAAATGATTCAGCTGTGTGATGAGGACAAGTACACTTTTCTGAATCCCAGTTTCTGTTAAATGAGGGAGTTTGGTAAATGCTAAGGTCTCTTCAAGCTCTAAGTATGGGAATTTATGAAATCCTTGCTACCTTTCTCTGAGCCTGGACCCTATAGACATAAATTGTTCTCCAGCAAACTATTGAAATCCCCCTTTCCTTAACTAATCTCAAAAGAAGGAATAATCTCACTTCCCTTCCTGGTCAGGTCTCAAAAAAGATGATATTACATAAAATTGAGAGATAGGATTCCCAATGCCTGAAATGATATAAAGAAAATCATTCTTAGAGAAATAAAAAGAATTCAAAAGTGAAATTCCCAAGAACTGAAAATAAAATATATCTATAAGGAAGAAAAGCTGCCTAAAGAAATGGCTGTCGATTCACAGGGAACTCAATGACTGATAAATTATATAGACATAAGAGGGAAGAAAGGTTAGGCAATGGAGGATAAGCACAAAGCACATTATTCCTGTAAAAGTAATGTTAGAAGTGATATCAGTTGGAAAGAGCAAAAAACAAGAAGGATAATAAAAAGAGTGGGCTTTTTTTTTTCTTTAAGCCATAAGCATTGATGATTCCTCTGGACATGAAGTACACAAGATCTTTCTTACTTTTCTTGCTTGTTTGACTCCACCTAGAGAGGTAGACACTGGCAACATCAGAAAAGGCATACCCTCACAGGTTTGGCTCCAGACCATCATAATAAAGCGAGTATCACAATAAAGTGAATCACAATAAAATTTTTGTCTCCCAGTATATATAAAAGTTAGGTTTATATTATGTTGTAATCTATTTAATAATAATTTGTCTAAAAATGTCTATACCTTAATTAAAAATATTTTATTGCTATAAATGCTAAACCATCAATCTTTAGATGCGTCACAATCTTTGTGTTGGTAGAGGGTTTTGCCTTTATGCTGATGACTGCTGACTTATCCGGGTGATGGTTGCTGAATATTGGGGTGACTGTGGCAATTTTTAAAAATAAGACAAAGATAAAGTTTGTTGCATTGATTGATTGACTCTTCCTTTCACGTGAATACTTAGAGGCCATTGTAGGGTTATTGAGCGACCTAATTTCAATATTTTATATCTCAGAGAATAGGGAGATCTAAGGAAAGGGAAAGAGATTGCAAAGGCAGATTGGTGGAGAAGTCAAAACACACAAGTTATCAGGGTCTTATCTGAATTCAGTTCATGTCACTTAAAATAATTACCACTGTCACCATAATGGAGACAATAATGATGAAAAAGTTTCCACAATTGCAGGAATTACCAGAATATGACACAAAGACATGATATGAGCACATGCTTTTGGAAAAGTGCTGCTGATAGAATTGATTGACACAAAGTTGCCAAAAACCTTCAATTTGTAAAAAACACAGTATCTTTGAAGCACCTTTTGAAAAACCTTTTGTTCCAAAATTTTCTCCTTCCCTCTCTCAGGTTAAGCATGTGCAGTCCTTGTAAACACATTTCCATATTCATCATGCTACACACATACACACAAAAATCAGTTCAAAAGGGGAAGAAAAAAAAAACAAGGGAAAAAAAAAACACCAAGCAAACAAACAACAAAAAAGTGAAAATATTATGCTTTGATCCACATTCGGTCTCCATAGTTCTTTCTAGAGGCACATGGCACTTTCCCTCCCAAGTGTATTGGAATTACCTTGAATCACCTAATTGTTGAAAAGAGCCAACAGTTGATCATCAAAAAATCTTGTGTTACATTGTGTACAATGTTCTTTTGGTTCTGCTCACTTCACTTAGCATCTGTTCTGTTAGTCTTTCCAGGCTTTTCTGAAATCTGCCTATACATCATTTCCGGAGCTTGAGCTGGGACTAGGCTGCAATGCTGCTACTTTTCCTGAAGACTTTCCAAGATATCTTAAGCTGGAAAATTGTTACATTCCAAATATTTGTGTGTTCTGTCACTCCAAAATCCATTCAGAGGCTTGATCTAATGTTGATTCTGAGGGAAACTGGGGAGAGATCAGGTAATGTCCTGTCTACTCTCTACCAGTGTGGTGTCCTAGCTTTCAGAATCTTAAGCATAACCTTAGTGGCATGTGAAATGAACACAATTATTCAGTAATTTGAATATTCCTTTGCATTGCCTTTCTTTAAGATTGGCATGTAAATTGGTCTTTTCCAAACCAGTGACCACTGTTGAGTATCCTAAATTTGCTGCTACATTGAGTGCAGCACTTTATTTTATTTATTTACTTTATTTAAAAATTTTGAGCTCTACATGCTCTCTTTCCCTCCCTCTCCTAACTCTCCCTTAAGATAGTGAGCAATTTCATATAGATTATAGATGTATAATCATATAAAACAATTTTCCCTATTAGTCATTGTGAATGAAGAAACAGAGCAAAAAAAATGAATGTGAAAATAGTGTGCTTCAATATGCATTCAGTTATTCAATTATTTTTCTGAATGTGAATAACATTTTGACTCATGAGTCTTTTGGAACTGACTCGAATGGTATTTGTGAGAATAACTAAAACGTTCATACTTGATTATCTCATGATGTTGCTTTTACTATGTACAATGTTCTCCTGGTTTTATTTATTTCACTTTGTATCTATTCATGTAATCCTTTCCAAATTTTTCTTAAATTAGCCTGCTCTTCAGCAGTAAGAGATACAAAAAGAAATTCCATTCAAAATAACTGTTGATAGTATAAAATATTTGGGAATCTATCTGCTAAGGAAAAGTCAGGAACCATACAAACTAAATTGAAATCAGCCTGCTCATCATTTCTTTTTATTTTATTTAATTTTTTTATTAAAGCTTTTTATTTTCAAAACATATGGATGGATGACTTTTCAACACTGACCTTGCAACACCCTCTGTTCCAAATTTTCCCGTCCTTCCCTCTAACCCCTCCTCTAGATGGCAAGTAATCCAATATATGTTATACATGTTAAAATATATATTAAATCCAATCTATGTAAAAATATTTATACAATTCTCTTGCTGCACAAGAAAGATCAGATCAAAAAGGAAAGAAAATGAATAAGAAAACAAAATGCAAGCAAACAACAAAAAGAGTGAAAATATTATGTTGTGATCCACATTCAGTTCTCACAGTCCTCTCTCTGGGTGTAGATGGTTTTCTTCTTCTTTCTTCTTAGATCATTGGAACTGGCCTCAATCATCTCATTGTTGAAGAGAGCCATGTCCATCAGAATTGATCATCATATAGTCTTGTTGCCGTGTATAATGATCTCCTGGTTCTGCTCATTTCACTTAGCATCAGATAATTTTTCAACATTGATTCTTGCATAGCTTTGTGTTCCAAATTTTTCCCTCCTTCTCTCCACCCCCTTCTCTAGATGGTAAGCAATCCAATATGTGTTATACATGTTAAATCCAATACATGGAAACCTATTTACAATTATCATGCTGCACAAAAAAAGATCAGATCAAAAAGGAAAGAAAATGAATTAGAAAACAAAATGCAAGTGAACAACAACAAAAAGAGTGAGAATGTCATGTTGTGATCCACATTCAGTCCCCATAGTCTCCTCTTTGTGGGTGTAGATAGCTCTCTTCATCACAAGATCATTGGAACTTGCCTCAATCACCTCCTTGTTGAACAGAGCCACATCCATCAGAATAAATCATTGTATAATCTTGTTGTTGCCATGTATAATAATCTCTACTCATCATTTCTTATAGCACAATAGTTTTCCATTATATTCACATACCATAATTTAGTGATGGGCATCCCTTTAATTTGCCACCACAAAAAAAGAGCTTCTATAAATATTTTTTTTAATTTCAATAGTATTTTATTTTTCACAATTACAGGTAAAAATAGTTTTCAACATTCATTTTTTAATTTTTATTAAAGCTTTTTATTTGCATAACATATGTATGGCTAGTTCTTCAACACTGATCCTTAGAAAGCTTTCTGTTACAAGTTTTACCCCTTAGTCCCCTCCCCTTCCCTAGATGGCAGGAAGTCTACTACATGTTAATTGTATTAAAATATTTGACAAATCGAATATATGCATACATGTTTCCATACTTATCTTGCTGTGCTAGAACAATCGTATGTACATGAACAAAAAAAGATCTGATAAAGGAAACCCAATGCAAGTAATCATCAATATAAAGCATAAAAATGATATGTTGTAGTCCATATCTCATGTTCCTCTCTCTGGGTAGCAAAATTCATTTGAAAGAACAAAAGGTCAAGAATTTCAAGGGAATTAATGAAAAAAAAAAAGGCTGATGAAGGTGGCCTTGCTGTACCAGATCTAAAACTATATTATAAAGCAGCGGTCATCAAAACCATTTGGTACTGGCTGAGAAATAGAATAGTTGATCAGTGGCATAGGATAGGATTTCAGGACAAACTAGGCAATAACTATAGCAATTTAGTGTTTGATAAACCCAAAGACCCCAGCTTTTGGGATAAGTACTCACTATTTGGCAAAGACTGCTGGGAAAATTGGAAACTAGTATGGAAGAAATTCGGTCTTGACCCACACCTAACACCACATACCAAGATAAGATCTAAATGGATTCATGATCTAGACATAAAGAGTGATATTATCAACATTCATTTTTGCAAGATTTTGAGTTCTACTCACTATTTGACAAAAACTGCTGGAAAAATTGGAAACTAGTATGGCAGAAACTAGGTATTGACCCACATCTAACATCGTATACCAAGATAAGATCTAAATGGGTTCATGATCTAGACATAAAGAATGATATTATAAACAAATTAGAGGAACACAGGATATTTTACCTCTCAGATCTGTGGAGAAGGAAGGAATTTGTGACCAAAGAAGAACTGGAACTTATAATTGAACACCAGATAGATAATTTTGATTATAGTAAGCTAAAAAGGTTTTGTGCAAACAAAACTAATGCAGACAAGATTAGAAGGGAAGCAATAAATTGGGAAAACATTTTTTACATTTAAGGATTCTGATAAAGGCCTCATTTCTAAAATATATAATTAACTCAATTTTATAAGAATTCATTTATCCAATTGATAAATGGTCAAAGGATATGAACAGAATTTTCAGATGAAATTAAAACCATTTCTAGTCATATGAAAAGATGCTCTAAATCACTATTGTTTGGAGAAATGCAAATTAAGAGAACTCTGAGATACCACTGCACACTGTCAGATTGGCTAAGATGACAGGAAAAGATAATGATGAATGTTGGAGGGGATGTAGGAAAACTGGGACACTGATACATTGTTGGTGGAATTGTGAATGGATCCAACCATTCTGGAGAACAATTTGGAACTATGCTCAAAAAGTTATCAAACTGTACATACTCTTTGACCCAGCAGTGTTTCTATTGGGCTTATATCCCAAAGAGATCTTAAAGGAGGGAAAGGGACCCACATATGTAAAAATGTTTGTGGCAGCCCTTTTTGTAGTGGCTAGAAACTGGAAATTGAATGGATACCCATCAATTGGAAAATGGTTGAATAAACTATAGTATATGAATGTCATGGAATATTATTGTTCTGTAAGAAACAACCAGCAGGATGATTTCATAGAGGCCTGGAGAGACTTGCATGAACTGATGCTGAGTAAAACGAGCAGAACCAGGAGATCATTGTACACAGCAACAACAAGACTATATGATGATCAATTCTGATGGACATGGTTCTCTTCAACAATGAGATGATTCAGGCCAGTTCCAATGATCTTGTGATAAAGAGAGCCATCTACACCCAGAGAGAGGATCATGGGGACTGGCTATGGACCACAACATAGAATTCTCATTCTTTTTGTTATTGTTCATTTGCATTTTATTTTCTTTCTCATTTTCTTTCCTTTTTGATATGATTTTTCTTGTGCTACAAGATAATAATAATATGTATATAAGATATGTATACATATATTGGATTTATCATATATTTTAACATAGTTAACATGTGTTAGACTTCCTGCCATCTAGGGGAGAGGATGGGGGGAAGGAGAGAAAAATTTGGAACAGAAAGTTTTGCAAAGATCAATGTTGAAAAATTACTCATATGTTCTGTAAATAAAGAGATTTAATTAAAACGTGATTGCATTAGTTCACAACTCCACTGACTGCATTAGTGCCCCAATTTTCCTATGTCTCTTCCAACATTTATCCTTTTCCTTTTCTATCACATTAGCCAATCTGAGAGGCATGAGGTGATACCTCAGAATTGTTTCATCTTTCTCTACTCAATAGTGACTTAGAGCATTTTTTCATGATTATAGATAGCTTTTTTTTCCCTTAATCTAAAAGCTGCCTGTTCAAATCCATTGACCATTTATCAATTGGGGGATAACTTGTATTCTTATAAAGTTGATTCGGTTTTTTATATATTTGAGAAAAGAGGCCTTTGTCAGACACTTGCTATAAAAATTGTTTCTAGCTCTTTGCTTTCTTTCTAATCCTGGTTTTGTTAGTGCAAAACCTTTTTAATTTCACATTATCAAAATTATCTATTTTACATCTTGTAATGTTATCTCTTATTTGGTCATAGATTCTTCCCTCCTCCATAGATCTGACAGGCAAACTATTCCTTACTCTCCTTATTTGTTAATTGTATCACATTTTATGTCTAAATCATGTACCCATTTTGACATTATCTTGGTATACAGTATGAGATGATGGTTCATGCCTATTTTCTGCTATACTGTTTTCCAGTTTTCCTAGCAGTTTTTGTCGAAAAGTGAGTTTTTGTTCCAGAAACTGGGGTCTTTTGGGTCAAACAGTAGATTATTATGGTAATTGTTCCTGTGTATAATCTATTCTACTGATATACTACTCTACTTTTTAGCCATTAATAGATAGTTTTGATGATTACCCCTATATAATATAACTTGAGATTTAGTACAACTCATCTACTTTTCTTCAAAAATTTTTTTCATTAACTCCTTTCTTTTTTTTTGATTTTTGGTTCTTCTAAATGAATTTTATTTTTTCTAGTTCTATAAAATAATTTTTGGTTGTTTGATTGATATGATACTGAATAAGCAAATTAAGATAGAATTGTTTTTAATCATATTGGCTTGGCTTATGCTTAGAAATTAATAGTTTTCTAAATGTTTAGATCTGACTTTATTTGTATGAAAAATGTTTTGCAATTGTGTTCATATAGTTACCAAGTTTGTCTTGGCAGTTAGGCTCCCAAGTATTTTATATTGTTTTCAGCTATTTTAAATGAAATTTCTCTCTCTCTTGCTGATGCATTTTGTTGGTTATGTATAGAAATACTAATGATTTTTGTGGGTTTATTTTATATCCTACTACTTTGCTAAAATTGTTCATCATTTCAACTAGTTTTTTAATTGATTCTGTAAGATTCTTTCCTTATTGCTTATTTTTATTTCTTCAATTTCTTTTTCTTCTCTTATTGCTATAGCTAACATTTCTAGTGCAATTTTGAATAATAGTGGTGCTAGTGGAAATCCTTACTTCCCTTCCCTCACCAGTTCTTATTGAGAAGACTTCTAACTTATCCTTATTATAGGTAATGGTTGCTAGTGACTTTAGGTAGATCTCTATTTCTTATTTTAAGGAAAGTTTCACTTGTTTATATACTCTCTATTTGTTATTTTTTATTAGTGTGGTATTTTGTCAAAAATTTTCTGCATCTATTGACATAATCATTTCTGTTGATTTTGTCTTTGATATGGTCAATTTTGCTAATATTTTTCCTGATATTGAACCAGCCCTGTATTCCTGCTATAAATCCCACTCAGTTATACTGTATGATCTTTGGGACATATTGTTATAATCTCCTTGCTAATAATTTTATTTAAATTTTTTTTGCAACAATATTCATTAAGAAAATTGGTCTATTGTTTTCTTTCTCTCTTGTAGTTCTTTCTGGTTTAGGTATCAGCATCATATTTGTGTCATAAAAGGAATTTGGTAAGACTCCTATTTCTATTTTTCCAAATAGTTTATATATTATTGGAATTAAATGTTCTTTAAATGTTGGATAGAATACAGTTGTGAATCTAGTGGGATCCAGGGTTTTTTCTTAGGGAATTCCTTACTGTTTTGTGTTTAAATTCTTTTTCTAAGATGGGATAATTTAAGTATTCCATTTCTTCTTCTGTTCTTCTACATTACTGGGGAAGTAGTGTAGCACTTCAATATCATCATCTTTTAGGATTTTAAATAGGTCACCTGGAATTCTTATCACTGCTATCAACCTTATTGTTAGCAATACTTCCTAAGGCCTACTTGATTTCATTCTCTAGAATATCTGGCTCTAGATCATTGTGCTAATCATTGCTTTTATCAGTGATATTAAGATCTTTTTTGCATAGTTCTTTTGTGTATTCTTGCTACCTCTTCTTAATCTCTTCTTCTTCCCTATCATTTTTGTCTTTTACCATGTCCATTTTTACATGAAACTTTCCCTTACTATCCCTAGTTTTCTTGAAGAGAGATGTCTTTCAGGAAAAGATAATGATGAATGTTGGAGGGGATATGGGAAAACTGGGACACTGATACATTGTTGGTGGAACTGTGAACGAATCCAACTATTCTGGAGAGCAATTTAGAGCTATGCTCAAAAAGTTATCAAACTGTGCATACCCTTTGACCCAGCAGTATTTCTACTGGGCCTATATCCCAAAGAGATCTTAAAGGAGGGAAAAGAACCAACATGTGCAAAAATGTTTGTGGCAGCCCTTTTTGTAGTGGCTGGAAACTGGAAACTGAAGGGATGCCCATCAATTGAAGAATGGCTGAATAAATTATGGTATATAAATGTCATGGAATATTATTGCTCTATAAGAAACGACCAAAAGGAGGATTTCAGAGAGGCCTGCAGAGACTTGCTAAGTGAAATCAGCAGAACCAGGAGAACATTATACACTGCAACAAGACTATATGATGATCAATTCTGATGGAGATGGTTCTCTTCAGCAATGATGTGATTCAAACCAGTTCCTATTGTTCAGCAATGAAGATAGTCATATACATCCAGAGAGAGGCCTGAGGGAACTGAGTGTGGACCACAACACAGCATTTTAATGCTTTCTGTGAATATTTGCTTGCATTTTGTTTTCCTTCTTAGGTTGTTTTTTTTTTCTCTCTCTCTTTCTAGATCTGATGTTTCTTGTGCACTAAGATAATTGTATAGATATGTATACATATATTGGATTTGTCATATAATTTAACATATTTAGCATGTATTGGATTACCTGTCATTTAGGGGTGGGGGTGGGGGGAAGGAGGGGAAAAGCTTGGAACAAAAAAAAGTTTTGCAATGGTCAATGTAGAAAAATCACTCATGTTTTGTAAATAAAAAGTTTTAAAAAAAAAAGAGAGATGTCTTTCTCATTCTATTTTTTCTATTTCTTTCCATTACTCATTTAAGAAAAGCCATCTTGCTTATCTCCTTGCTATCCTCTGCATGCAGTTGAGTATATCTTTCCCTTTCCTTCTTTCCTCAGCTATTTGTAAAGCTTCATCAGTCATTTTGCTTTCTTGTGCTTCTTTTTTTTTTTCCAGAATGTTTTTTGTTGCTACTTCCTGCATAATATTGTAAACTTCTGCCTAGAGGACCTAATACTTTAAATCTATTCATCACTTCTTTATATTCATAAGGGATGTTATTTAGGTCATACCTATTCAGTCTGATTGTTTTCCCTACTTTCTTCAATTTAAGTATGAATTTTGCAATAAGAAGCTCATGTTCACAGTGAAGTCCAGGTCTTGTCTTAACTGAGTGTATAGAGCTTCTCTATCATTGGCTGCAAAGTATATAATCAATCTAATTTCT
>JAJPUD010015936.1:19460-30770 GCA_023553655.1 Myrmecobius fasciatus | reverse complement strand
ATACACACACACACACATAAAATACACACACATATTCATATGCCTATTGATTTGTTGACTACTGAAGCAGGGGAATGCTCTCTATCTGTCTTTCTGTCCCCCTTCCCCTTTGTCTCTCTTTCTCCCCTGCCATCCCCCCTCTCTTTTCCCTAAATATTAAAGAACTTTTTCCCCTAAAAGAATTTTTCTTTTATTTTTTCTAATCCTATAAAGTATCCACTTGGTAGTTCTTAATGGCATTGAATATATAACTTAATTTCAGTAATATAAAGTATAATTAGTTTTTCTACATAGCATATAGTACATCCAAAACAGTAAATATGCTTTGATTTATTTGTCTTTATTTTGTCTTCAATATTCTTTAGTACAATGATGTTTAGACATTGATACAATTTGTAATTTTTATAAATGGAAATTTTCATTTTTTCTTCCCAATTTTTAATGTTTTATAGAATTTTTTTTTGGGGGGGGGATCTTTTTTTTTTCCCTGAAGCAATTAGTTGTCTTGATTAGTTTCTTTGTTGATTGGGATTTTTCTTAGTAAATTGTCATGTAATCAAATAGGTTTTATTATTTTATTTTTAGTTTCTTTTTTGCTAAAGTTTTTATCCTTAATCTCTTTTGCTATGTTACTAAACAGTTCTATAATAATTTCATATAATTGTGGGGAAAATAATCATCCTTTCTTTGCTCCTACATTAATTGGGAAAGCTTGTTCCTTTGAAATTAGTACTGCTCTTTTGGAAATAAATGACAGATTTGATTTGAGACTTTTATATTAAAGTAAAAAGAGTCATTTTGTATCTGTGCCTTTTATTTTTGAATTAGAGATTTTTAAAAATAAAAATGTAGGTAAATGGCTATTTTTGCTTTTCTCTGTATTTCCAACACTTAATACAGTGACTGGAATATGGCAAATGCTTGTTGACTTTACTTCTGTATCTATTGATATATATATATATACATATATATATATATATATATTGCGTGCCTTGATCAGATTGTTTTTCCTATGTTGAACCATTTCTGCATCATTGATATGAATCTGGTTTGCTCATTAGGAATAGTGAAATCTTATTATGATTTTTCCTGGCAATTTTATATCAGCAGTCATTAGTGAAATTAGTCTATAGTTTTCTTTCTTCATTTTATTCTTTACTGGTTTGAGTAAGTAGAAGAACTATAATTATTTCACAGAAAGAGTTTGGTAGCATGTAACCTTCCTAATTTTAGGATTATTTGTGTAGCATCCATCTAGACCAAATAGCTACCCTTTTTGAGGAATTTCTTTATGGTTAATTCAGTTTTATTTACTAAAATTGAATCCTCTTAATTTCATATTATTTTGATTCTTATATTTTCTATATTTGTAGGTAATCAATTTTTTTTGAATTTTCAGTTTTGTTGCAATATAATGCTATATAGTAGGATCTGATAGTTATTTTATTGTCTATTTGTAGTTCGTTATTGTTATTATTTTAATGATTTAAAGTCAATTATGTAACAGGCACTGAGCTAAATACATGGGATACATAGACATGCAAAAAATAACCATGGCCTAAAGGGGTTTACAATATAGTGGAAAATAAGATTATGTACAAACAAGGAAAAATTGGAATATCCTGCAGGGAAGACACCAACATTAAAGAGAGATTGATAAATTTTTTTGAAAAGATGGAATTTTAGCTGAGAACTAATGGGAGAGCCAGGAAACAAGTGTGGAGGGAGAGACTCCAAGGTCTGGGGGATAGCTGATAGGAAAATGCATGGTGTAAAGAAACAGTAGTTTGTGTGAGAGACAGCAAAGAAACCAGAGTCATGTGGAAAGGAATAAGGTGAAAGAAAACTGAAAAGGTAGGAAGGATCCAGTTCATGAAGGACTTTAAATGCTAAAAAGAGGAATTTATATTTGATTATAGAGACTATAGGAAATCACTAGATTTTATAGGGGGGAGGAGTAATATAGCCAAACTTGAACTTCAAGAAGATCACTTTAAGTAGTTGGTGGAGGGATGGACCAGAATAGGGAAAGAAGTGAGGAAAGGAGGTCACCAGCAGGCAATTGAAATTATCTAGGTAAAAGATGATGAGGACCTATATCAGTGGCAGAATCAGAGGAGAGAAAAGATTTTATTACAAGAGATATTGTGAAGGTAGAATTGACAGAATTTGGGAACATATTGGATGTAGCTGGGGGTTAGAATTGAGGATAACTAGATTGTGAACCTGGATAACTAGGAGCATGACAGTGCCTGTAGCAGTTACAGGAAAGTTAAGGAGAAATGGTAGTTATGGAAGAAAGATAATGGAATGTTGAGTTTAGAATGTTTACAGGACATTTATTTCAAAAGATATAAGACTGGTTAGGTCTGGATAAATAGATGTGAGAATTACATGTATGTGTATATGTGTATACATACACATAACATATCATACATACATATAATGTGTGTATTTGTCATCCATGGGATGAGATCACTAGGCAAAATATAGAGGGAGAAAATAATAAGGTTTTTTTTTTTTTTAATGGAGATATATGTTATTTGTAGGCAGTAATAGTTGGAAAAGAGTGAGGATGATAGAGGGGGCAATGTACTGGAGAAGATAAATTGGAAAAGAACCATTTGTACATATGTGTCTTGCTAAAGAAAAGGAACACTTTCATTTGGCAAAGTGGTGGAGAAGAGTTGTGGGATAGGAGAATGCTTTTGAATGGTGTGAAATGAGGAGGAGAGAATAAGATAGAACTCTCAGTGAACAGATATATATATATATATATATTTTCAAATATGGGGAAAGATTCTCAGCTAAGAGAATGAGAGGAAGTGTCATGGGAGATTTGATAAGAAAAATGGAATTTCAGTGTTTATGAACATGGAAATGGAATATTTGTGGGTGATGGCAAGGTGAAAGATACAGCCTTCTCTGTGCTGAGGTGGAGTGGAAGAGGTCAAAAGAAATGCATAAATTGAACAATGGGGATTTTGGAGAAGTTGTGGTTCTTGAAGGAATATCAACATGCATGTTTCAATCCTCTTGTATGCAAAGGGAGTTAGTGGAAAGGGTAGATTAATGTAAAATTATTTTTCGTTGAGAAAATATAAACTATTGTACTTATTCGGTATATTTTGTTTTCTTTTTGAGGTTTCACTTATTCTTCCTTGCTTATGATGCTTCTTTTTCATCTATTTATGATTTAATTCTTAATCCAGAATTTATTCTTTGAACTTTTGGTCTTTCAATCTTTCTCTGCATAATAGAGGATTAAAACATAGATTTTGATACTCCCTCAAGAACAATAACTTCTGTAAATTCCTCATTGTTCAACTTTTACCTTACTGTGTGCTAAGTAACTTGATTTGAGGGGGTAGGAAAAAGGGCAATTGGACTCAGCTAGAGTCTAATCTTTCTCTTCTATCCTATGGCTCTAAGAATTCAGTGTGTTATCTCTCCTACTTGTAACTCTAGTCCCCTACCCTGATCCCGTTTCCTTTTTAAGCACTTTCCCTTGTCAGGGATGGGTAGAATCTACTGCCTCTTGAGAAGTTGGAGAGAGCAGTCTGTTCAAGCAGAATTACTACCATGGGAAACAAAAGGGATCTTTATCATTGGGCCCTGAGTCATAAGTCTGGGAATTTATTTTGTCTCACTGTACCTTATTTTTGAAATCTGATGAGGCTAAGGCTTTAGGTGGGAGCTGTCTATATTATTTTCTCTGGTTTTTATTTTATGCAGTATGCTATCTCATGAATTTGTGATTTTATCTTTAATTGTTGGTGCACATAATTCCTTTTTCTGATCTTTATTGGTTTTTTGAGGACTGGGAATAATTATTAGATCATGTCCATTTCCTGGTAATTTTTGAAATGAATTTCACTCACTTCTTTTTCTAACCCATTTCTCCGATTGAACTAAATTCAGTTGCTTTTTATTCTCATATAATCCTGTAGACGACTTTTCTCTTTGTGAATCAATAGTTTCTAACAAAAAAAAACCAACCAAACAAAAAAATTAAAAAAACCTTACCAACAACAAAAACACCTACTCTTAGCCTTACTTTAACCAAATGTAATTTAAATCTCTTTAGGTACTTAACATTTATTTGATAGTGCAAAGGTTGGCTTTTTATCTGCAGAAAAAAAAAATCCCCTGAGGGGATAGAATAAGAATTTAAATTTAAGTAAGAGAAAGGAAGATTTTCTTTTTTGAGAAGGGTGATTAAACTATTAAGCCCAATACTAAAGAATGATATTGCCATTGCAGATATAGTTAATTATGATGTTAACAATTTAAGAAAGTTAGTTTTTTAGGAAACACCAGAAGTAGAATAATATGGAGTTCATGATTTCTCAAAGTCTTTCCAGAGATTAGATTCCTTGCTATTTTTTACTCAATCTAGTGAAAAAGTTTTAAAATATTCTGATTTTCCCAGAGATTAGATTCCTTGATATTTTTTACTCAATCTAATGGAAAAGTTTTAAATATTCTGATTTTCCCAACCCTTTCCAATGGCATATGCCTTGTGTACACTATTTTCTTTGCTGCTACTTTTGGTTTTAAGCTAAACTCTTATAAAACCTGGAGGATTTTCCTTTTCTTGTTTTTTCTGTTTCTCTATGAAGATAAAAACTGAATGCACATTCACATTAAAGATGTTGCATCCATTGGATGCTACTGCACTCTAATAAGATTGATGTGTTCATATCTAAACATGTTCAGTTGTGGATTTAATACATTCAGAGAATTGACTATATGATTAAAAGTGTGTGGCTCAAAGGATAGATACTCTTTAACTGTATCTACAGAGATAATTAATTAACAGTCAATAAAATAAATTTGCACTATAGGTACACATCTTCATCTTTTTCACAGGTTCCATGTATAAGAAACCCATTCATTACTAATCTGTGTGTGTGTGTGTGTGTGTGTGTGTGTGTGTGTGTGTATGTGTGTCTGCAAAGGAAAGAGAAAAATAGTAGGCTGATTATTTGAAAAACATTGGTAAAAGCTCAACTATACCAAATCAAGTTGCCCTATGTTATATTAAATTTCCCCCCAATTTATTGAATTTTCTCTCATTTTCTATATGTATTTGAATTATTGCTATAGTTAAATTTTTTGGGGGGAGGTGACAAATGAACTTGGAAATTAAAGATTTTTCATGCATGGACAGTGACAGTATTTTGAACATTCATTTTAGTATATTGCAAAATTAGTTGACTTAAAGTGCAAAACTACAATTTAACAAAATATGCTTTGAATTTTGTTATTGAGCAATGGGGAAAAAGTGAAAAATTTTTTTAGATGGGTAGGAGAAAATGACATAATCACAGCTGTGTACCACAAAGGAACATCATTATAACTATAATATAATATGATATGATATGATATGATATTGTTATATATTATTTAATAATCCAGATAGCTACTTATAAAGGCCTAGGTTGAAGTAGTGACAATGAGAACAGAGTCTGAGATAGTATAAGACTTTGCAGAAATAGAACTACAGGACATAAAAGTAGATTGTATATTGAGGCGGGCGGCAGAAAAAAAATAAAGATATCACCATGGTTTTGAATGAGAAAAAGGGACTAAGTGAGTGGCAATGCTAAAGACAGACATAATATCATAAATGTAGACCCAGAAGGAATTTAGACATCATCTACTTGAACCCTCCAATTTTACAGTGAGAAAACTGAGTCCTAGGGTGTTAAGCCATTTCCCCAAAGTCCTTTGAGTAATAAGTGTCAGATTTGGGATTTAAATTCAGATCCTGCAACATCTAACTCTGTCTTCTTTTCCCTTCAATAAGCTGCTTTGCAGTAAAAAGGAGGGACAGATTTTTTGGGGAAAGATAATTGGACTTACCAATTTTGAAATATTAGTGAGACAACCACTTGCAAATATTCTGTTGCCTTTCAATTTGGCATTTAGATTTGAAGCTCATAAAGTATTTCAGGTTTGAAGATAAGACCCTGATAAGTGAATTTGCCAAGAAAGAGAGCTTTGATCAGATAACAACAAAGAACAGAGCTTGGGAGAATACCAATCTTAATATTTAAAAGGAACTGGTAAAAGAGAAAGAAAAGAAAAAATAAGAGAAGATAAAACTGAGGCAGAATCAGAGTGTGTGTCTTGAAGGCAAGAGAGGATTGTGTGTCTAGGATGAATATCTATCATCATAAACTGGAGAGAACTTGGTTGAGGTCCAAGCAAAGATCTTTGAATTTGTCAATAAAGAAATGATAAGTAATATTTGAGAGAATAATTTTAGTAGAGTGATTGGCCGGATGTGGTGAATGATATAGAAAGGATAAATATTGGGAAATAGCAACCATGGACTGAGTCTGGAGTATGCTATGGCCACCTTCAGTATGAGAAATTGGCCTCTCTTTCTAGAAGCATAAGAGAAAATATCAATTTTTTTTTCTGATGCTGGAGTTTATGCTAGAAATGACTTTGTTTAAGTTTATCCTTGAAAGGTAGGTAAGCTGAGTTTGAGGGTTGGAAATGTAAACATTATATGTGGGGTTCAAGCAGTGATTTGTTATGCTCTGTAAATGGGTGTGCTTGCCAATATATATCAGAGTTGGCATGCCTACTTAAGAATGTGTCCACATAAATATCATGTAGGATTGAAAACCCTTACTTTGGATCTGATTCTTATATTGGTAGTGCTGGGCACTCCACACGTAGTACCTGACCTTTGGTCTAGACTCTGAGGCTTCTACTGATTCTCACTTTTGCTTAGTAGGCACACTACAAATGTCTGAATCAAATTAATAATGTGATTGAGTAGTAAGATTGAAAGAAATGTTTTTTAGTATTGTATGCACTTGCACATTTGTAGGGGTATGCCAGGGTACAAATGAACCAATGGAGAAGAAGATGACATAAAATTCTTAAGAAAGGGTACAATTGATGGATCAAAGATCCATCCTGGAGAAGGAAATCATATCAAGAGCTGGGTAGAATTATACACTTCTCCGAATGGCTAAGATGACAGACAAATATAATGATGAATGTTGGAGGGCATGAGAGAAAATACATTGTTGATGGAGTTGTGAATTGATCCAATCATTCCCAACTATGCCCAAAAGGTTATCAAACTGGGCATACCCTTTGATCCATCAGTATCTCTACTGGGTCTGTATACCAAAGAGATTATAAGAAAGAGAAAAGAATCCACATGTGCAAAAATGTTTGTAGCCCCTTTTTGTAGTGTCAAGGAACTGGAAACTGAAAGGATACCCATCAGTTGGAGAATGGCTGAATACCTTATGGTATATTAATGTTATGGAATATTATGGTTCTATAAGAAACAATCAGCAGGATGATTTCAGAGAGGCCTGGAGAGACTTTCACAAATTGATGTTACACGAAGTCATTAGAACCAAGAGAACATTGTATACAACAACAAGATTATGTGGTGATCAATTCTGATTATTTTCAATAGTGAAGAGATTCAGAGAAGTTCAAATGGTCTTGTGATGGAGAGAGTCATCTGCATCCAGAGAAAGGATTGTCAGGACTGATAATGCTTTTTATTGTTGTTTGCTTGCAATTGGCTTATTTTTTCATTTTTTACCCTTTTTGACCTGATTGTTCTTGAGCAGCATGATAATTATGGAAATATGTATAAAAGAATTGCACATGTTTAACATGTATTGCTTGCCATCTATGGGAGAGAATAAAGGGAAGGGGGGAGAAAAAATTTGGAACACAGGGTTTTGCAAGGGTGAATGTTGAAAACTATGTGAATGTTTTGAAAATAAAAAGCTTTAAATTAAAAAAAAGTCACAGAAAAAATTAAATAAGGAAAACGTGACTCTCTGTGTCCTCCTCTGATCTTCTCTCAAACCAACAATAAAATAAGCCTCTGAACTGATCTTCAAGTCAACGAATTCAGAAATATTTGGACACTGCTCTCTGAAGAACTTCATATCAGGTTTGTCTAACTCAGACAGAGGGATAAACAAGCAGACTCAGGTATAGGCCGGAAGTGAGGATGAGACTCAGCTCAGCTCAGCTCATCCTGGCAGAAACTCCAAACTCCAAATTCCAAACACCTGGAGTTTATCTGAGGCACTCGGGACACTCTGCCCTGATTGGGGATAGGTGTTCTGGCAGACTTGCCTTGTTTAAGGAGTAATTCGGACTTAGTCCTAGCCCCCACCGGCCCAGCACCTTAAGTTAATTCGCCGAAGTGCCCCAGGGCAAAGAGCTTTAGCCTCGGTTTTTCCAAACCTTAAAGAGATATACACACTGTCTAAAAAAAAAATGAAGAAGCAAAAGAGAGCTCTCACCATAGACAGCTTTTATCGAGACAGAGAAGGGCTGACCCCAGATCCTGAGGTTCCTTTAGACAAAACTCAAGAGGAAATCAGCAAGGACCATCACTGGTCCCCTTTTCAAAAGGCCTTTCTGGAAGATTGCATAAAGAACCTCATAAGAGGGAAAGGGACCCATATGTGCAAGAATGTTTGTGGCAGCCCTTTTTGTAGTGTCTAGAAACTGGAAACTGAAGGGATGCCCATCAATTGGAGAGTGGCTGAATAAATTATGGTATATGAATGTTATGGAATATTATTGCTCTGTAAGAAACGACCAGCAGGACGATTTCAGAGAGGCCTGGAGGGACTTGCATGAACTGATGCTGAGTGAAACGAGCAGAACCAGGAGATCATCATACACAGCAACAACAGTATTACATGATGATCAATTCTGATGGACATGGCTCTCTGCAACAAAGAATTGTCTAAAACCAGTTCCAATTGTTCACTGAAGAAAACCATATACACCCAGAGAGAGGGATATGAAATATGGACCACAACGAAACATTTTCATGATCTCTAATGATATTTGCTTGCATTGTGTTGCCTTTCTCTGATTTTCATTTTTTTCTTGTAGATAGGATTTTTCTTGCATAACTTGTCAAGCATTTCAACATTATTAACATGTAGTGGATTTCCTGCCATCTAGGGGAAGAGAGGGGACTGGGGGTAAAATTTGTAATGGAAAGCTTTGTAAAGATCAATGCTGGGGAACTACCCATACATATGTTATACAAATAAAAAGCTTTAATAAAAAAAAGTCCAAAAAAAAGAACCTCATAAGAGAGCTGGAGGATAAATGGGAAAATAAATTGAAATCAGTGCAAGAAGGATACAATATCTTGCAAGAAGGATATGATGCCCTGCAAAAGAGATATGAAAAACACACCAATTTATTGAAAAATAAAATTAGTGAAGTGGAAAAAGAGTGCAATGAACAAAAAAATTCAATTGGCCAGTTACAAAAGGAGCTTAAAAAGGTAACTGAAGAAAACAACACTTTAAAAATAAGAATTGAACAAATGCAAGTGAATGACTCAATAAGACTTCAAGAATGAGTCAAACAAAAACAAAAAAATGAAAAATTAGAAGAAAGTATGAAATATCTCCTAGGAAAAAAAACTGACTTGGAAAATAGATCTAGGAGAGACAATCTAAGGATTATTGGACTTCCTGAAAGCCATGATGAAAAAAAGAATCTAAACACTATCTTCCAGGAAATCCTGAAAGAAAACTATCCTGAGATTGTAGAATCAGAAGGCAAAATCACCATTGAAAGAATTCACCAATCACCTCCTGAAAGAGACCCCAAAATTAAAACCCCAAGGAATATCGTGGCTAAATTTCAGGACTATCACACCAAGGAACAGATTCTGCTAGCAGCTAGAAAGAAACAATTCAAATACCGAGGATCAATAATTAGAATCACACATGATTTGTCAGCCTCCACATTGAAGGATTGAAGGGCCTGGAACCACATATTCCCGAAAGGCAAAGGAACTTGGATTACGACCCAGAAATAACCAGCTAGAATGTGCATTATCCTCCAGGGAAGAAGATGGTCATTCAATGATATAGGTGAATTTCACCTATTTCTAATGAAAAGACTAGATCTGAACAAAAAATTTGACCTCCAAACACAGAACTCAAGAGAAGCATAAAAAGGTAAAAAGGAAAGGACTCTTGAGAACTTTATTTCTACTATGGGGATACTTAAAGTTTGAGGGTATAATTAACTAGATATTACTTTGATAATATGAAAAAGAAAATTAGAGGGGGAAAGGTTGTCATACTGGGGAAAAGAGGGGAAAAGTGGTAAAATAAGATCTAAAAAAAGGAGGTTAAAAACAAAGTAAAATCTCTTGAAGAGGCAAAGAACACCTAATATAATTGAGAGAAAGAGGGGAGGGAGATGAGCATTCTGTAAATTTTACTCTCATCAGGTTGGGCTCTAAAAGTGTATATCAGACACTTGATTTCACATAGAAACTTGTCTGTTGCTAGAGGGTAGTGGGAGGGAAAGGAGGAAAAAGAAAGGGATAAATTATTAGAAGGGAAAATAGAAGAATCAGGGGAAAGGAGTTAAAAAAAGGCAGAGGGGATTTAAAGGGTGGTGGATTGTTTGGGAGAGGGGGTCATCAAAAGCAAAGTACTGAGGAGGGGGGAAAGGAGAAAGGGGAAAGGAAAGGGGAAAACATAACTTGGGTAAATAAGATGGCAGGAAATAAAGAATTAGTTATTCTAACTGTGAATGTGAATGGGATGAACTCTCCCATAAAGCGGAAGCGGATATCAGACTGGATTAAAAACCAGAATCCACAATATGTTGTCTACAAGAAACACATCTGAAACATAGTGATACATATAGGATGAAGGTAAAAGGCTGGAGCAGAACCTATTATGCTTCAGGTGAACAAAAAAAAGCAGGGGTAGCAATCCTTATCTCAGATCAAGTAAAAGCTAAGATAGATCTAATCAAAAGAGATAAGGAAGGAAACTATATTTTATTAAAGGGTACCATAGATAATGTAGTAATATCAATACTAAATATATATGCACCAAGTGCAATGGCATCCAAATTTCTAGGGGAGAAATAAAGAGAAATGCAAGAAGAAATAGACAGCCAAACTATACTAGTGGGGGATCTCAACCTTGCTCTCTCAGAACTAGATAAATCAAACCACAAAATAAACAAGAAAGAAACTAGGGAGATAAACCGATTGTTAGAAAAGCTAGGTATGATAGATCTATGGAGAAAGTTGAATGGAGATAGTAGGAAGTTTACTTTTTTCTCAGTAGTCCATGGAACCTATACAAAAATTGACCACGTGTTAGGGCATAAAAACCTCAAAATCAATTGCAGAAAGGCAGAAATAGTAAATGCATCCTTTTCAGATCATGATGCAATAAAAATCACATGCAATATAAGGCCAGGAGAAAATAAACCAAAAGTTAATTGGAAATTAAATAATCTAAT
>JAJPUD010015936.1:0-14460 GCA_023553655.1 Myrmecobius fasciatus | reverse complement strand
ACAAAGTTCAGCAGCAGGAGATACAAAAAGAAATTCCATTCCAAATAACAGATGATAGGATAAAATATTTGGGAATCTATCTGCCAAGGAAAAGTCAGGAACTATACGAACTAAACTACAAAACACTTTCCACACAATTAAAATCAGACCTAATCAATTGGAAAAACATTAAGTGCTCATGGGTAGGCAGAGTAAACATAATAAAAATGACAATACTACCCAAACTAATCTACTTATTTAGTGCCGTACCAATCAAACTCCCAAGAAATTATTTTACAGATCTAGAAAAAATAGTAGCAAAGTTCATTTGGAAGAACAAAAGGTCAAGGATTTCAAGGGGATTAATGAAAAAAAAAAAAAGGCAGATGAAGGTGGCCTTGCTGTACCAGATCTAAAACTATATTATAAAGCAGCGGTCATCAAAACCATTTGGTACTGGCTAAGAAATAGAGCAGTCGATCAGTGGCACAGGATAGATTATCAGGACAATCTAGGCAATAACCTTAACAATTTAGTGTTTGATAAACCCAAAGACCCCAGCTTTTGGGATAAATACTCACTATTTTGCAAAAACTGCTGGGAAAATTGGAAACTAGTGTGGAAGAAATTAGGGCTTGACCCATACCTAACACCACATACCAAGATAAGATCTAAATGGCTTCAAGATCTAGATATAAAGAGTGATTTCATAAGCAAGTTAGAGGAACGTAATATAGTTTACCTCTCAGACCTGTGGAGATGGAATAAATTTATGTCCAAAGAAGATCTGGAACTTCTAATTGAACACCAGATGGATAATTTTGATTATATTAAGTTAAAAAGTCTCTGTACAAATAAAACTAATGCAGACAAGATTAGGAGGGAAGCATGAAACTGGGAAATCATCTTTACATTTAATGGTTCTGATAAAGGCCTCATTTCTAAAATATATAGAGAATTGTCTCATATATATAAGAATTCAAGCCACTCTTCAATAGATAAGTGGTCAAGGGATATGAACAGACAATTTTCAGATGATGAAATTAAAACCATCTCTCGTCATATGAAAAGTTGCTCCAAATCACTATTGATCAGAGAAATGCAAATTAGGACAACTCTGAGGTACCACTACATACCTATCAGATTGGCTAAAATGACAGGAAAAGATAATGATGAATGTTGGAGGGGATGTGGGAAAACTGGGACACTGATACATTGTTGGTGGAACTGTGAATGGATCCAACCATTCTGGAGAGCAATTTGGAGCTATGCTCAAAAAGTTATCAAACTGTGCATACCCTTTGACGCAGCAGCATTTCTATTGGGCTTATATCCCAAGGAAATCATAAAGGAAGGAAAGGGCCCCACATGTGCAAGAATGTTGATGGCAGCCCTTTTTGTGGTTGCTAGAAACTGGAAACTGAAAAGTTGCCCTTCAATTGGAGAATGGCTGAATAAATTATGGTATATGAATATTATGGAATATTATTGTTCTGTAAGAAACGACCAGCAGGACGATTTCAGAGAGGCCTGGAGAGACTTGCATGAACTGATGCTGAGTGAAACGAGCAGAACCAGGAGATTATCATACACAGCAACAACAGTATTACATGATGATCAATTCTGATGGACATGGCTCTCTGCAACAAAGAATTGTCTAAAATCAGCTCCAATTGTTCACTGAAGAAAACCATATACACCCAGAGAGGGGGATATGAAATATGGACCACAACGTAACATTTTCATAATCTCTATTGATGTTTGCTTGCATTGTGTTACCTTTCTCTGGTTTTCTTTTTTTTTTCTTGTAGATAGAATTTTTCTTACACAACTTGTCAACTATTATTACATTATTAACATGTAGTGGACTTCCTGCCATCTAGGGGAGGGGAGGGGACTGGGGGTAAAAGTTGTAATGGAGAGCTTTGTAAAGATCAATCCTGGGGAACTACCCATACATATGTTATACAAATAAAAAGCTTTAATAAAAAAAATTAAGTAAACTTAGCTTAAAAAAAAAAAAAAAACTATGCACAGGGAGGGGTTAACCATGACAAGAAACTAAGACTATCACCTCATCCTTTGGAACAGGAAGGAGGAAATAGATGCAGACAAAGAGAAATTTTGAAATGTGGAAAAGGGGAGTTGGGGCATTTTATCTAAAATGATTTCAGCCTTTTCAGTTAAGTGGGAGTCTTTGCTCTCTGTGTAGGGTAAGGAATCAGTTGAGAAAAAGGAAACGAAATGAAAGAGTAGTTGAGATAGAGAACCAATAAGATCAGATTGCATAGTTCAAGCTAGAAGAGACCTCATTTTTTTCCATCTGAATTTGTTATACATTTATGTTTTGTCTTTTTTTTTTAAGTCTCAATCATTTGGCAATTAAAAGATCACAAAATCTAGGATTTGGAAAGGTACTAAAGGACCACTAGTTCATCCAGCCTATTTATATGAAGAAGCATATCCTTTACATTTAGTAATTTATGGAAAATGACTATTTCATCCTAGCTTGGAGGTCTCCAGAGAGAAAAAATATAGAGCACCTCTCAAGGTAGTGCTGTCCATATACATGCATATATATATATATACATCCATATATATATGCTTTAATACATGAATATTTGCATTTAAACAAACCTTTTTGTCTCTAAAATATTGATCCTTTGGTCTAGAGCCTTTTCTTAAAAAAAATCCTTCTCCCCCTAAATTATGTTATTTTCCATATTAAACATCTTTAGTTCATTTAGCCAAATATAAACTGGAGACCCTTAATCACCTTTATACACTGTTCTGGGCATTCTTCAGCTCTTCAATACTCTTTCTAAAACTAGAATCCCAAATTTTAACACTATGTTTGTATTTAGATGTCTGTCTGGGGAGAGTACAGGTAAGAGTTATAACCTTTCTAATCTTGGGTAATGTAAATCTCCTCATGCTGCCAAAGATTAGTTTTCTCAATTGCCATATCACCCTGTTGTTGAAAAAATGTAAAGTTTAACAGTAATTGTGTTCTGGGGCAATTCATGGAAGAGATTAGGAAATAGTTGTGATGGCTTGGTATACCAGGCAGTTTTATTTGATGTATTGCTCTGGAAAGTGTTTCAAGTGTTGTCAACTCTTGCTGTTGAGAGAAAAGAATGGAAAATGGAAAAAGATGTAAAAAGCACTTACAATATGTGAAGCACAATGTTAAGGAATAATAATACAAAAGCAAAGTTAGGCCCTGTCCTCAAGGAGCTGACAGTCTAATGAGGAATATAACACTTTGGGTTGTGGTGGCTTGGGAAGGGCACTTTGATCCTGCATGAATTATGATCTCATTGTAAAAAAGAATTCTTTGCTTTATGCTTTAAACAAACATTAATTTTTTCATTTCATTTTTATGACATGGTAAGTTTTTTATGTTGAAATGTTGATTCTACTTTGGTATAGATGTTTTTGTTTTTTCTTTTTCATTCTCATGTGTATCACTTGATTTGTAAATTTGAAGAATAGGCACTGTCTCATCATGTATTGATTGATGAGCAGGTTAGCAAAGAAAGACTTGAATTTCAAGAGCAGTTTCTAATTCAAAGTGAACTGGTAAAAGGGATATTCCAGTATACTGCTGAATGTAATTTCTTATCGGTACTCAATGCATCATAAATAATAATGGAAGTAAATGCACCTTTAGCTGAAAGAGTTAGCAGTAAAATTAGGACTGATTTTCTGATTGCATTTTTCTCACCAGGTATCAAGGTCAACTTTCGAACAAGGGAACCTGAGGGTTTGATTGTGTTAGGGGTATCACCTGGCAATCAAGAGGAATACTTTGCACTTCAGCTGAAGAGAGGACGTCCTTACTTTCTTTATGATCCCCAGGTAAGTGACTAAGAAAACTTAAGCAAAAATAATTTAAGCAGTCTTCTTTCTAAGTTCCCTGAAGGCAAAGGACTGGGTTATCATCCCTACAATAACCTTAGTTCCTAATCAGTGAATATTCACAATGCCTCAGTGAAGGTTAATTGAGATTTCTGTGATGAATTAGCTCAGTTGTTTAGAACTCAATGCTTTGTGAGATCACTTTTGCATATTTAGTGCCCATGAAGTTCTTTAGTATTTGCTTTGATCTGTAATCACATTATCACACTGCTATTCCCATTAAATTATTAAGTAAATATGTCCCATAAGGTGAACAAAGCAAGAAAATACAGATATAAATAAGTAAATTTATCAGTAGCATAATATTTATGAGAAACAAAACATCAAAACACAAAACCCCTTTTGATCAGTTTATTCCAACACCTTTGAATAGAAAATATTTCAGTAATTAAAATCATTAATTTGTGTTCACTCCAGTGATTGTGGACCATCAATATCCTCCCATCAAATGTGACTTTTCTTTTTTTGTCTCAGTTTACTCATTATTCAGGAGACTTTGCTTCTGACTTTGCCTAGATAACAATGGAATACAAGAACTTTTACTATATTAAGATAATCTTATTTCCCTTGGCTCATGTTTATCTGATGACACAGGAGAAATATGAAATACAGTGCAAAATAATGACATCTTTACGTCTTATTTTTAATTAACAAGTCAATAGGTATTTATTTATATACTATACTAAATGCTGAGGATGAAGGCAGGGAGGTAGCTTAATGGATACAACTTGGAGTACAGGAAGTATCTGGAGTCAGGAAGATCTGAGTTCAAAAATAGCCTCAGACATTTACTAGCTATGTGATCCTGGGCATATCTCTTCATTTCTATTTGCCTTAATCTATTGGAGAAGGAAATGATAAATCATTCCAAAATCTTTGCTAAGAAAATTCCATGGATGGAATTTTCCACAGTTATGTAGAGTTAGATTCAGAATGACTGAATAGTAAGACAACAACAAATACTGGGGCTACACTCATACAAAAAAAAAAAAGGCAGAAACTCTCCTTGTCATCAGGGCATTCATATTCAAATGGGAGAAGACAACATGCATACAACTGTAAACAAATAAGATCAATACAAAATATATTGAAAATGTTCAGAAAGCTTTGTAAGGGTTAATGTTGAAGAATTACCCATACATATGTTTTGCAAATAAAAAAAAGGAAAAAAAAGAAAATGTTCATAGAGGGAAGGTATTGGGATTAAGAAAAAATTTAAAAAATGTTGGACAAGTTTAACATATATATAAGATTACATTCCTACAATTTTCCTTTTCTACTCAGAGTGAAGCAGGGAAAGATTCTCATCTCTTCTTTGGGGATAAATTTGGTCATTATAACTTCATAACATTTCCTTTCAATAGTTTATTAATATTACTGCTGTTGTTTTGTTTATGTTGTTGTAATCATTTATCATTGGGTATGTTGTTTTCTTGATGAGAAAAGTGGCTGAAAAGGAAGTAGCTGGAGAATAGGATATGAAGTGAAATATGATTAGAACTTCCTATGGAATTAGATTAGTAGGTCACTCACTAGTTAGGACAGCAAGACAGCCACTTTATTTCCATTTCTTTTCTATAAAAAGTGCTGCTAGACAAATGTTAATACATGTTGGGTCTTTCTTTTTTTTTTTGTTAGTGACCTCTGGGGAATAAGCCTAGCAAAGGAATCTTTGGGTCAATTGATACAGACATTTAGTCTGTTTTTCTTATAATTCTAAATCCTTTCCAAAATGATTGGAGCAGCTCACAATTCTACAAACATTGGATTAGTATGATTATTTACTGACAAATCTTTGATGCAATATTCCAATCTTTTATCATATTGACCAATGAAAGGAAACATCAGAATTGTTTTAATTTGAATTATTATTATTATTCTTAGTAATTTCAACAGTTATTTTTCAACCATACAAGACTGTTCATGATGGTATTGAGGTTTTTGGGGGCAAGATACTAGAGTGGTTTGCCATTTCCTTCTTCAGCTCATTTTACATTTGAAGAAACTGAAAGATTGTTTTTGGTGACCACCTCCCTCTAACAGTCCTCCCCCCTTTAGAACCCTCCCTCTTTTTTACACCTTTCCCCTAATCCTTCTATTAATTTATCCCTTTCTTTTCCTCCTTTCCCTCCTACTTCCCTATACAGAGGGCCAAGTTTTTCCCTGAAATCAAATGCATCTGATATACTCTTTTAGAGCCCAATCTAATGAGAGTAAGAATATTCATCACCCTCCCTTCTTTCCCTCAGTTATATTAGATTTTCTATGTCTCTTCATGAGATTTTGCCTTATTTTACCTCCTTTTTATTTTTACTTTGTTTTACCTCCATTCCCCTCCCCCCTTTTTTTTACAGTATGATATACCTTCCACCTCTAATTTCTTTTCGATTATTATCAAAGTAAAATCAAATCATACCCCCATTCTTTAAGGATACCCCTAGTAGAGATATAGTTCTTGAGAATTCTTTCCTTTTTACCTTTTTACGCTTCTCTAGAGTTCTGTGTTTGGAGGTCAAATTTTTTGTTCAGATCTGGTCTTTTCATTAGAAATAGGTGAAATTCTCCTGTATCATTGAATGACCATCTTCTTCCCTGGAAGATGATGCTCATTCTAGCGGGATAGCTTATTCTTGGCTGTAATCCAAGTTCTTTTGCCTTTCGGAATATCTGATTCCAGGCCCTTCGATCCTTCAATGTGGAAGCTGACAGATACTGTGTAATTCTAATGACAGTTCCTCAGTATTTGAACTGTTTTTTTTCTAGCAGCTTGTCTTTTCCTTGGTGCGATAGTCCTGAAATTTGGCCACAATATTCCTTGGGGTTTTAATTTTGGGGTCTCTTTCAGGAGGTGATCGGTGAATTCTTTCAATGCCAACTTTGCC
Organism: Myrmecobius fasciatus; assembly: GCA_023553655.1. Classification (NCBI taxonomy): domain Eukaryota; kingdom Metazoa; phylum Chordata; class Mammalia; order Dasyuromorphia; family Myrmecobiidae; genus Myrmecobius; species Myrmecobius fasciatus. The sequence goes on along the minus strand of JAJPUD010015936.1, from coordinate 7,678 downwards.
TTCTGATTCTAAAACATCAGGGCAATTCTCTTTCATGATTTCCTGGAAGATAGCCTCAAGGTTCTTTTTTTCATTGTGACTTTCAGGGAGTCCGATAATCCTTAGATTGTCTCTCCTGGATCTGTTTTCCAAGTCAGTTGTTTTTCCTAGGAGATATTTCATATTTTCTTTTAATTTTTCATTTTTTTGTTTTTATTTGACTGATTCTTGAAGTCTTATTGAGTCATTCATTTCAGTTTGTTCAATTTTAATTTTTAAGGTATTATTTCCTTCAGCTATCTTTTTTAGCTCCTTTTGTAACTGGCCAATTGAATTTTTTGGTTCATTGCATTCTTTTTCCATTTTGTCAATTTTATTTTTCAGTGAATTGTTGTCTTTTTCCAATTCACTAATTTTGTTTTTCAGTGAATTGTTGTCTTTTACCAATTCACTATTTTTATTTTCTTGTGATTTGGTGACTTTTTCCAATTCACCAATTTTGTTTTTCAATGAATTGTTGTCTTTTTCCAATTCACTAATTTTGTTTTTCAGTGAATTTTTGTCTTTTTCCAATTCACTGATTTTGTTTTTCCGTGAATTGTTGTCTTTTTCCAATTCACCAGACTTATTTTCCAGTTTTTCACATCTCTGTTGCAGGGCGATGTTTCCTTCTTGCACTGCTCTCAATTTATTTCCCCAATCTTCTTCTAGCTCTCTTTTGAGATTCTTTATGCAATCTTCCAGGTAAGCCTTCTGAAAGGGGGACCAGCTTAAATCCACCTTTGTGGCTTTATCTGGGATTGTTTTCAGAATCTCAGGATCTGGGGAATGCTCTAGTTTCTCTCTGTAAAAGCTGTCTATGGTGAGAGCTCTCTTCTTCTTGCTCATGATTTTCAGCAGAGGTATCAGTCACCAGCAGGGAATTCTGCAAGCAGCAGCAGCAGCAGCAGCAGCAGCAATGATTTCAATTCGCCCTGGGGCAATTTGCCAAGTTGACTTCCTGTCTGGGGCTGATCTTGCTAGATCCCCACTAGGACCACACTTTCAGCTGCTCTCAATCCACCCTTTACCAAAGGCAGGTCTGCCAAAGCATCTGCCCGCAAGCAGAGCAAAGTGGCCCAAGCGTCTCCCAGGGACTTCCTGGTAGCCTAAAGTCCTCTGGTCCTTCCCAGCCCTGGACTTGCACCCTGGCTGTGCACTGGCATCTGAGCGCTGGGAGCTGCTCGATCCCTTGCCCGTCTAAAACTGACCTCAGAAGTTCTTTCAAAGTAGATATTTGATAGAAGTGTGTTGTAGTCTAAGTGTTTGGTGGCGCCCTCACTCCAGAACCAGTTTGGAGGCTCAATTTGTCTGGGTCTGAGGGAAGGTCTCAGGAGCTCACAGAGGACACTGTCTGCAGTTTGCCATCTTGGCTCCGCCCCCCGAAACTAAAAGATTGTTAAGTGATTTGCATAGGTCGTACAGCTACTAAGTATTTGAGGCTGGATTTGATCTCAGGAAGATAAACTTTATTGACCTGAATCTTGGCCTTCTCTTCATTGTCTAGTGATTTAGAACATTGTTTCATATGATTATTATTAGGTTCTAATTTTTATTATGAGAGCTGGTTGTTCAGATACTTTGTCTTCTTGTTTTTAGGGGAATAGCTTTGGCCTTATATATAGTATCTCAAATGCTGTAGTGTGCTAGAGTTATATCATACCTATTAAATTTCAGTATGAGTATTTATACTTTGTAAATTAGCAAATGCTACAAATCAAAGGTTAAATTATTATTTTGTTGAATATCTAGATTCAATAAAGTGATGGAGAAAAATGTTAAGGTCAATAAAATTTAGAAGTGTGTCATACATGCATATCTTTCTTATTTTTTTTTTAGTTCATTCTATTTATTTTATAGATAAAAAAATCAAGTCACAGAGAAATAAATTAACTGATACCAGGTGAAACAAGGAACAATTATTAATAATATCTAGCATTTATATGCTACTTCAGGACTTGCAAAATCTTTTGCCCGTATTTTATTTAATGCACACAACAGTCCTGAAAGTTAGGTATTTTTAGTACTTCCATTTTAAAGATATGAAAACTGAAACACAGATATTAAATGATTTCCCCAGAGTCGTGCAGCTACCAATATCTGAAGAAGAATTCAAACTCTCATCCCAATTCCAAGTATGTTCACTCTATCATTTAGCTGCTAATCCTTAAGTATAAGAATCAGAATTCCAATCTAAGCCTTCTGACTCCAAAGTTATTTTTTAGAAAAATAAATTAACTAATTAGTTAATTTTTGGCACACATTGCTTTATGAATCATGTTGAGAGATAAAAGTCAGAGCAAAAAGGAAAATCTATGGGAGAGATTAAAAAAAAACCAAAAAACAGAAAAAAGAAGTGAACATAGCATGTGTTGATTTACATTCAATCTCCATAGTTCTTTTTCTGGATGCAGATGGCATTTTCTGTCCAAAGTCTATTGGGATTGCTTTGAATCACTGAACCACTGAGAAATACCAAGTTTTTCATAGTTGATCATCACACATTCTTGCTGTTATTGTGTATGATGTATTCCTAGTTCTGCTTCTTTTACTCAGCATCAGTTAATGTAAATCTTTCCAGGCCTTTCTAAAATAAGTTTGTTCATCATTTTTATAGAAAAATAATATTCCATTACTTTCATGTACCACAACTTCATGTAACTAATTCCATTAACTTCATGTACCCAATTGATGGGCATCTAGTCTTTTCTAATTCTTTGCTACCACAAAAAGATCTGCTACAAACATTTTTGTACAGGTCCTTTTCTCTCCTTTATGATTTCCTTGGGATACAGACCCAGTAATGGTACTGCTGGCTCAAAGGGCATGTACCATTTTATAGCCCTTTGGACATAGTACCAGATTGCTCTCCAGAAGACTGGATCATTTTACAACAACATTAATGTCCCAGTTTTCCCACGTCCCCTCTAGCATTCATCATTATCTTTTCCTGTCAGCTTAACCAATCTGAGAAGTGTGAAAAAAAAAAAGTTGTTTTAATTTGCATTTCTCTAATCAATAGTGATTTAGAGCATTTTTTCATATGAGTATAGATGGCTTTAATTTTGTCATCTAAACATTTTCTGTTCATACCCTTTGACCATTTGTTAATTGAGAAATGACTTCTTTTCTTATAAATTTGACACAGTTCTTTATATTTTTAGAAATGAGATATTTATCAGAAATACTGGCTGTAAAGATTTTTTCCCAGCTTTGCACTTCCCTTTTAATCTTGTTTCTGTTGGTTTTGTTTAATTTAATGTAATCAAAGTTGTCCATTTTACCTTTCATAATGTTCTCTAGTTCTTCTTTGGTTATAAATATCTCCCTTCTCGAAAGATCTGATGAGTAAATTATCCCTTGTTTTTCTAATTTATTTATGGTATCATCCTTTTTGCTCAAATCATGTATTGATTTTGACCTTGCTTTGCTATGTGGTATGAGATATAGTTCTAAGCTGAAATTTTGACATATTATTTTCCAATTTTCCTAGCAAATTTTGTCAAATACTGAGTTCTTATTCCAGAAACTGGATTTGGGGGTTTATCAAATACTAGATTGTTATAGGCGCTGTCATGTGTATCTAATCTATTCCACTGATCCACCACTCTATTTCTTAGCTAATACTGAATGGTTTTGATGACTGCTGCTTTAAAATAGTTTTAGCTTTGATACTGCTAAGGCATCATTCTTTGCATTTTTTTCCTTTAATCCCCTTGATAATTTTGACCTTTTGTTCTTCAAGATTAATTTTATTATTATTTTTTCTAGTCCTATATAACAATTTTTTTACTGTTCTATTGTTATGGCACTGAACAAGTAGATCAATTTAGGCAGAATTGTCATTTTTATTATATTAGCTCAGCCTAGCCATGAAAAATTGATATTTTCCCAATTATTTAGATATGACTTTATTTGTGTGAGAAGTGTTTTATAATTTGTTCATATAGTTTTGGATTTGTCTTGGCAAGTAGACCCACAAGTATTTTATCTTATCTGCAGTAATTTAAAATGGAATCTCTCTATTTCTTGCTGATGGGCTTTGTCAGTAATATATAGGAATGCTGATTATTTGTGTGGATTTATGTTAAATCCTGCAACTTTGTTAAAGCTGTAAATTGTTTCCAGTAAGTTTATGGATGATTTTTCTAGGATTCTGTATCATCTGCAAAGAGTGATACTTTTATTTCATCATTGCCATAATAATTGCTTTAATTTTGTTTTCTTTCTTTATTGCTAAAGCCAGAATTTCTAGTACAATGTTGAATAATAGTGGTGATAATGGGCATTTTTGTTTCACTCCTGATATTATTGGGAATGCATCCAACTCATCTCCTTTACAAATAATGTTTGCTGTAAGTTTTAGATAGTCACTACTTATTATTTTAAGGAAAGCTCTCTTTATCCCTATGCTCTCTGATGTTTTTAATAGGAATGTATTTTGTCAAAAACTTTTTCTATATCTATTGAGATTATTTTATGATTTCTGTTGGTTTTGTTATTGATATGGTTAATTAAATAATAGTTTTTCTGATAGTGAACCAACCCTGCATTCATGGTATAAATCCCACTTGGTCATAATGTATTATCCTGCTGATAAGTTGCTATAATCTCTTTGCTAATAATTAATAATTAAAAAAATTTTTGCATTAATATTCATTAGGGAGATTGGTCAGTAATTTTCTTTTTCTGTTTTGGTCCTTCCTGATTTTCAGTGCCATTTTTGTGTCACAGAAGGAATTTGGCAGTACTCCTACTTTTTACATATGTTTCCAGGTAGTTTACATTGTATTGGAATTAATTGTTCTTTAAATGTTTGGTAGAATTCACTTGTGAATCTATCTAGCCTTGGAGATTTTTTCTTAAGGAGTTCATTAATGACTTGTTCCATTTTTTTCTAAATTAGGACTATTTAAGTAATGTATTTCCTCTTCTGTTAACCTGGACAATGTATATTTTTGTAAATATTCATCCATTTAAGTTAGATTGCCAGACTTGCTGCCATAGAGTTGTGCAAAAATAGCTCCTAATTATTGCTTTAATTTCTTTGTCATTGGTGTTAAGTTTACCCATTTCCTTTTTGATGCAGTGATTTTGTTTTTTTCTTCCCTTTTTCTGATCAAACTAACCAAAGGTTTATTTATTTTCTTAGTTTTTTTTTTCATAAAACCAACTCTTAATTTTGTTTATTAGTTCAATAGTTTTCTTAGTCTCTTTATTAATTTTTTTTTTTTTGCTGAAGCAATTGGGGATAAGTGACTTGTCAGTTGTCACACAGCTAGAGTGTTAAGTGTCTGAGTCCAATTTGAACTCAGGTCCCCCTGACTTCAGAGCTGGTGTTCTATCCATTGTGCCACCTAGCTGCCCCTAATCTCTATTTTTATTAATCTCTTCTTTGAGTTTCAAAATTTCTAATTTGGTATTTAATTGCAAATTTTAAAATTTGTTCTTTTTCTAGCTTTTTTAGTTGCATGCCAAATTCATTGATCTCTTCTTTCTCTATTTTATTTATGTAGCTGTTTAAAGATATAAAATTTTCCCTAACAACTGCTTTGGTTGATCCCATAAGTTTTGGTATGTTGTCTCATTTTTTTTTCATTCTCTTGGATGAAATTTTTTATTCTTTCTGAGATTTATTGTTTAACCTACTCATTTTAAAAATTAGATTATTTAATATCTAATTGATTTTTAGTTTATCTTTCCCTGGCCCTTTATTAAATATAATTTTTATTGCATTGTGTCCAAAAAGGAAGTGCTTATTATTTCTGCCTTTTTTGCATTTGATTGTGAAGTTTTTATGCCCTAATTCATGGTCAATTTTTGTATAGATGTCACATACTTCCAAGAAAAAGGTGTATTCCTTTCTGTCATTATTCAGTTTTTTTTCCAGAGTTCTATCATATCTAGATTTGCTAGTATCCTATTAACCTCCCTAGTTTCTTTCTTGCTTATTTTGTGATTATATTTGTCTGATTCTGAGACAGGAAGGTGAGGTCTCCAACTAGAATAGTTTTGCTGTGAATTTCTTCCTGTAATTGGTTTGAAATCTTCTTGAGGAATTTACCTGTTCCATCACTTGGTGCATACACATTTTGTAATGTTATTATTTCATTATTTACAATAACCTTTATCAAGATGTGCTTTCTGTCCTTATCTCTTTTAATGATCTATTTTTATTTTTTCTTTATCTGAGATCAGAATTGCTAGCCCTGCTTTTTTAACTTCAGCTGAAGCATAACAAATTCTCTTTCAAACTTTTACCTTTACTCTGTATTTGTCTTGCTCTGTCAAATGTTTTTCTTCTAACCAACATATTGTAGGATTCTGTTTTTTCATGCACTCTGCTATTTGTTTCTGTTTTATGGGACAATTCATCCCATTCACAGTCACAATTATGATTACCAACTCTGTATTTCTGTCCATCCTATTTTTTCCCCCTGTATATACTTTTGTCCTCTCTTTCCACCCTGTCCTTTGTGGTGTTTTTTTTTTTTTCCCACCCCACCCACTATCTTATCTTCTATCATCTCTTCCCCCTTCTCTTACTAATGTTTTTTTTTAATACACTCCACCCTTTATCTTATCTTTTTTCAACCCTTCCTCCCTTCTCTTACCTTTTCCCCAAGTTTCTACCCTTTTTTCTATGCTGTCCCTCCCTTTTCTTTCCCTTTTTCTCCTCCTACTTTTTTATAGGGTTAGATCCTCAATTTTCTGAATAAGTTATTCCCTTTTAGCACCAAAACTTACTATAGGACAAAGCTTCAGACAATGCTCATTCCCCTCCTTTGTTTCCCTCAATTGTAATGTCTTTTGAACCTTTTCATGTGAAGTAATTGTGCCATTATGCCTCCCCTTTCCTCTTTTTTCAGTATAATCTTTTTCCATCCATTAGTGTTTTTCTTTGATGTCATCACATCAAAGTCCATTAACTACCACACCTTTAGTCCATTGTGATGTCCCCCTCTGTCTGTGACAGATACAGTTCTCAAAAGTTACAGATAGTGATTTTCCACTTAGAAATGTAAACAATTTAACCTTTAAATAATATGTATTTTTCACATGTATATCTTTCTATGCTTCTCTTGAGTCCTATATTTGTAGATTAAATTTTCTGTTTTGTTCTGTTTTTTTTTTTTTAATAGAAAGGATTGAAAGTCTCTTACTTCATTGAAGCTTCATCCCCTCCTCTGAAAGATGATGCTGAATCTCACTGGGTAGTTAATTTTGAGTTGTAGCCCTAGGTCTTTTGTATTTCAGAAAATGGTATTCCAGGTCCTCTAATCCTTTCTTGTAGAAGCTGCCAGATACTGGTCATCCTGACTGTTGCTCCTTGATATTTGAATTATTTTAGTCTGGCAGCTTGCAGTACCTTTTCTCTGAGATTGCAGTTTTTGAGTTTTGCAATAATGTTTCTTAGGTTTTCCTTGTGGGATCTCTTTGCAGAGTTGATCAATGGATTTTTCAAAGAGTATTTTCCCTGTGTTTCTAGAATATTGTGGCAATTTACCTAAAAAATCTCTTGTAGAATTCCATTGTCTTTCTTTCTTTCTTTCTCTCTCTCTCTCTCCCTCCCTCCCTCCCTCCCTCCCTCTCTCCCTCCCTCTCTCTCTCTCTCCTTCCCTCTCTCTCTCTCTCTCTCTCTCTCTCTCTCTCTCTCTCT